>CM052205.1:16126486-16142751 GCA_028454225.1 Lasioglossum leucozonium | reverse complement strand
GATTTTATTGTCAATGGTTGGCAATTTACTAAAATAATCTCTGGTGAATTGGATTGTGAAAGTGTCGATTCTGGGGATGTCAGCTGTGTTATAAAGTGTTAAATTATTTACGAAGTGTTGCCAGTCGGTGCGTTTGGTTCTATACAATTTGTTACAGGCTCTTAGGCATTTTCGTTCAAAGGCTCTTACTCTCTCCATTGTAGTATGGTTAATGTTCCACCAGATGGGAGCAGCGTATGTGACTATAGGTCTAATAAGGAGCATATATAAAATTGTCTTAGCTTTGGGTGTAATGTGTTTATTATAGAAAAGTCTGTTATTGCTTTTGAATGCAGAGTTAGCTTTATCCAGCTGGATGTCGATATGTTTGTTACCTCTGAGGAGGTAATCAATATGTATGCCTAGGTATCCAACTATTTTTTTATGAGGAATTGGCTTTTTTATAGTGGTGCCAGGGATTGTAGTCTGTATTTGGAACTTGTTGCTGCCGGATTTAATGTTGGAGGAGAGATAGTGTAAGGGTTTACGGAATAGTATGGTTTCACATTAGATGGATTTAATCTGAGGTTCCAGGTACTGTAGTAATTATTGATTTTTTCAACTATTGACTCTAATTCTACTTGAACTGTATTTACCCTATTGCCGGAGACATAGGTGACAAGGTCGTCAGCAAATGCCAGCACAGAAGCCTTGTTAGGTTCATTAAAATTGAAAGCTTTGAGGAGGTCACTAGTGAAAATATTGAAGAGGATGGGGGAGTTGACAGTGCCTTGCTGTAGGCCTTCGGATATATAAAATGACAGCGAGGAGGAGGATTTGCCATCCCAGGTGACGAAACTTTTATTGGATACCACATCCCAAATCATGGAGAGGAGCCATTTAGGAAATTGTTTTTTATGTAATTTGTAAAGAAGACCGTTGAGCCATACAGGATCAAAGGCCTTTTCGAGGTCTAGGAGGGCTGCACCGACTAGCTGGTTCTTACTGATTTTTGAATGAATATCTGTGACGAATTTATGTATCGCGTGTGGTAGAGTGTCGGTGTTTAAAACCGAATTGGCAGTCCGGGATAACATTGTGCCTGTCGCAGAATTGAGTTATTTTGTCATTTATGACTGCTTCGAAGACTTTACTAAGGCTAGGGGTTAAACTGATTGGCCTGTAGCTGGAAGGGTCCGTAGGATCTTTGCCTTTTTTCAGAATAGGGAGCACTTTAGCTGTTTTCCAGAGTTTAGGGAACTAGCTGTTGTTAATTGAGTTGTTAAATAGAATTGTTAGGTGAAATATTATGGGTCCAGGAAGGTGTTTCAAAACTATAGGAGGGATTCGGTCGATCCCTACCGAGGTTTTGTTTGGCAGTATAGCCGCTGCACCAACCGGCGCCGTTGAAACTATCTTCAAAATATTGGAATATAACGACTTGATATTTTAGTGTTTTTTGTATTACGCAAGTTTTAAAGATTGGAGAAAAATTCTCTGACCGTAGGAATGCTTAATATTACATAATATATTTTTTTAATTCAGAGAAGATAGATATAACTTAGGAAAAACGCCGAAAAAAGTGGTTTTTACTTTTTTCAACTATGACGCACCACTCTCAGGGGTTTGAAAAAAATTGAGCATAATATTTATGATAATATCTCATTTCTAAATTAAATCTGTAGTAGTACTCTTTCGATTTTTATATGAAATCTGCATTTTTCCGATTTTTTTCGTGTTTTTTGCGGTTTACAACCACAGTTTGCAACGGAAAAATCTCAAAATGATACATAATATGTGGTTTAGTATCCAAAGTGTGTCAGAATTTTTTCAGAATTTTTAATTGTCAATAAATGGGGAAAATGGGCGAAAAACTGGTTTTTCGATTTTCCTCAATAACTACCCTTACAGATGAGATATGGGGCTGTAACTTGGTAGATCGGGGTGTTTTTGGGTAGGCTATCGAATTGCCAAAGCTCGATCAAAAACTCGTCGGGGGCGAATTTGACCACCAAACCCGGCTATAGCCTTTGCCCTTTCCCCTGATATCGTCTAAGGCAGACCGTGTATTAAGTGTGTGTGCATATACAGGGTGTCCCAGAACTCTCTCAACTCCCGGAAATGGGAGGTTCCTTAGGTCATTTGAAACGACATTTTCCTTTTGCAAAATGTCAGCTGGAACTTCGTTTGGGAGTTATTAACGAAAAACACGGACCAATCAGAGCGCGAGCTAGACGCGAACTGTCTAACGCGCCGGTTGTATCTACTACTGCCAGCGTAGCGGTTCGCCGCGACGAAGAAATGAACAAGAGAAGCAGAGCAGAAATTGATTAAATTAATTATTGTAAAAACTCACATAATTTATCCGCAAATCCATTTGTTACGTCTAAATGAAGGTAACTGGTCCTCTCGGTGACGAACTGTACAGCTGATCTCAGGTATACGGCAGTGCCGTACGGTAAGGGGCGTACGGCCAGGTCAACGAACTGCACAGCTGTTCCGTACCTCCACTTTCATTGTTCAAATGATAAATAAATCGTATGTTTCCTTCATACAGATGCCATGAAATTTTTCCACACTCGCGATCAATGTTCACATTTGTCAACAAATAGCTATGCACTAATAATAATTCCAATATCACTTGTATTGCAGCACGAATCACAATAAACAGGTAATGCGATTAGTTGACTGCGGATTCCTCCTTTGGCTTGCCAGCGAGGTGAAAATGTTCATCAAATTGATGAACAGGATTAATAAATTGCATCGTTGCACGACATTGAACCTGCCTACTCGTTAAAATCCACAAGGGCATTCCTAATATCCGCCCTATGAAATTATCGAGCAGAAGGGATCAATGTCCTTTCACTTTTTAACTGGTCTCACATAAGTAATTTTCTTGAGATCGCATGAAGTGGTATCCAATGTGTCCATAAAACTTCAATTGAATCCTCACAAGTGTTCACAAAAATTCACCACATGTATTCAGAATGCGTACCGGAATCGCGCACAACTATTTCGCGTTTGATGCACGTTAATTTGACTTTCGCACACGAACAATTAATGTGAAGTCTTTGAGTGTACCCACATAAAAAACATCGTAATTTAACGTTTTAAGAAAATGGAGTTTTATCAGAATAAGCGTCCAGAACACGTTTGCATTCGTGTGCACACTGATTCAAGACAGTTGACGAGCTATTTGACGGTTACAGCCAGAATGAGAAAGAATCGCGAAATTCGTGAAAAGAGGATAGACAATGTATTGGTATAGCAACGCGCGATGTTTCCGCGGGAATTTGGTGTAGATCTTCACTTGTTTTATCGATCGGGCATTGGTCTCGTCAGCTGTATTGAATCAGTGTGCGTACGAACGCAAGCGTGTACGGGCGATTCCTCTTGTATAACTTCATTTTCTTAAAACGTTGAATTAAGGTTTTTTATATGGATACTCTCGAAGACTTCACATTAATTATACTAATATTTTATGTTTCGTGTGCGAAAGTCAAATTAACGTGCATCAAACGCGAAATAGTTGTGCGCGATTCCGGTACGCATTCTGAATACATGTGGTGAATTTTTGTGAACACTTGTGAGGATTCAATTGAAGTTTTATGGACACATTGGATACCACTTCATGCGATCTCAAGAAAATTATTTATGTGAGACCAGTTAAAAAGTGAAAGGACATTGGATCCCTTCTGCTCGATAATTCCATAGGGCGTATATTATGAATGCCCTTGTGGATTTTAACGAGTAGGCAGGTTCAATGTAGTGCAACGACCAATTTATTAATCCTGTTTATCAATTTGATAAACATTTTCACCTCGCTGGCGACCCAAAGGAGGAATCCGCAGTCAACTGATCGCATTACCTGTTTATTGTGATTCGTGCTGTAACATAAGTGATATTTGAATTATTATTAGTGCATACCTTGTAACCGTTTTATTTTTTATCTATTTCTATTTTGATTTGCTTATCTGTTCATCAAGGGAATTTATCTATTCATTAATCAATTTATCTATTTATTAGCGGATCTATCTAATTTTAACTTCGTACTAGTTCCTAAATTGTTATTGTTCGTTCCCACCGGATTGGTTACGGACCCGGTGTTCATATTCTCATGAAGTGAGAATGAAAGGTTCGTGCCTCCAGGCACTGGAAGACGGTAGGTTTAGGCGAGACTCAATGAAGTTGGAGATCGAAATATATATATAAACACGACAATATATTCTGTCAAATGCCTGGTTATTACAGAATGTGATTCGGATCGCTGATTATCCAATATAATATAATAGTCAATACGTGGAATTCGTATTTGCGCGTGTTTACAATACCGAGTCTAAATATAACTCGTCTAATCCTTGCTGACGATGGTTGGGACTGCGCGGAATTCGTACAAGAAACGCGACTACCACGTAAACTCGCTCGCTCGCCTGTCGTCGCGGTTCGTCGTTCGGATCGCCTCGCGATGTCGACGTCGGCCTCGTGCAAGGTACTTTAAAATTGTGAAAACCAATGCACCTCATACTGAGTGCTTCGCGATTTCGACAAACAGAGGTTAGAACGAGTTACCGACTCGACACACAGAATGTGCAACCTCTCTCAGCGCCGCCGTGATACCACGGGAGCGGTGATCAAGGGATACCTGTATGACGAACAACAAGCACGTGGTGGAAGCACTTACGAGTAGCCGACAGGGCCCGTTTCCGTGGCCTTGGCGACACCTCTAGTGTCCAGACGCATTTATGTTCCCGAGTGAGAATCGGATGGGATATTCGCGGTACTAACGCGTTAACGTGATAGAAGCGCCGATCGGACCAGCCGGCAAGCCGGGAGGAACAATCGAGATCTACACGCTAGGAACCTCACGAAAACGTATTTGAAACGATTTTAAGTGAACAACAGGGCACGCACTTGGGGCCCTGGCGACTCGCTTTAATCATCGGACGTTCCCGTGAGCTTGATGCGATTGTACGAGACCCAATCGCGCCCACGACCCAATCAACGAAAGTAGAATACCGAACATGCCTGCCGTACGGGAGAGGTGGACGGTATCTACTCGCTGAGATTTCAGCGGAGCATGTAAACGTGGTCACGGTGAGCACTCGATCATTCGGTAACACCTATGAGCACCAACCGTATATCGAGTGCAAACCGGTTTGCACTTGTGACGCGACCAACGGAGCAAGAACGCCGACCAGCACCGCCGAGATGCCACGGGAGCGGTGATCGGAGCCAAGCCGTTAGTATGGCTCACGACGATGTGCAAACGCCTTTAAGTAGTCACGGCAGAGCACGTATCCGTCCCTTACCGTTCGGTACTGCCGTATACCTGAGATCAGCTGTGCAGTTCGTCACCGAGAGGACCAGTTACCCTCATTTAAACGTAACAAATGGATTTGCGGATAAATTATGTGAGTTTTTACAATAATTAATTTAATCAATTTCTGTTCTGCTTCTCTTGTTTATTTCTTCGTCGCGGCGAATTGCTACGCTGGCGGTAGTAGATACAGCCGGCGCGTCAGACAATTCGCGTCTAGCTCGCGCTCTGATTGGTCCGTGTTTTTCGTTAATAACTCCCAAACGAAGTCCCAGCTGACATTTTGCAAAAGGAAAATGTCGTTTCAAATGACCTAAAGAACCTCCCATTTCCGGGAGTTGAGAGAGTTTTGGGACAACCTGTATAATAACTACACTGCGAATCTTTATTCAAAATAAAAATTGTCTAAGTTCGATTGGAAACTAAATTTAATGTTATTTCTTCCACTAATGATTGTAATAGAGGAGAAATCATGACATCTTCAATTTAAAAATTTTTTTGACAATTTTGAATTTCATGTACTCAATTTCGTTATAAATACTGTCACGACGATTCTTTTTGCGCGCTTCGCACATCGTGGATAACGGGAATCGCCTCCGGGTTTTTACAGGCTCTGAGGCCGGGCCGTGCACGGCCGCGCGTACACGGTCCACCCGGGACAAACGCGATCTTCCGACGGTTCGAAAACAATTCTGTTACGGGCGCCAGGCACGGGAAACGTGCCACGCGACACGCGAAAATAACTTCGGATTCGGGAAAGCCGAATCCGAACGTCGGAGACGTGAAAGATACGGATGTTAGAGGAACGCGACGGGCCGGGATACTCGGACACGGGAATAGCGTGGACAACCTTCGCGGCAAGGCGGGTTTCACCGGGCAATAATAAACCACGTTTTAGGCTCTTTTCATTTATTCGTCGTCGACAAAATAAAAGATAAAGGCGCGCGGCCACGTGGCCGCCCCGAGAGCCCGCGCTCTTTATACAGGAGATGCGGAGATGTAGTCGCAAGCGCGATTGTTACGAGGACGCAATTGCGGAACACTACGGTATTCCGCGAGATGTTCGATACGGTCTTCGGACTGTCACGGACGGTTCCGCGGTACTCGAAATCCCGTCGGTAGCGTGTCTAACGTGCACGTCCGACGAGAACGCGAAATCCGGCGTGCTAACGATTGTATTACACGCAAAACGAAACCATTCCCGATTCGCGATGCGCTCCCCCTCGAGGAAAACTCCCGGCAGCGAGGATGGGGACTCTCGATTTTCTCTCAAAACGCCCCAGCAAGGGCGTGAGCCGCGAACCGAGGCGAGAAGCGCCTCGGTATTTGAATTCGAAGGCAAGACGAGAAGCGTCTCGTCCCTCCACGAAGTTTCCAGGACCACGACACGAAATCGATGAAAGGACCACTGTTCGACTTACCGCTACAGCTCGGTAGTTCCCTTCTTTTAATAGTCCGGTAATCCGGGACTTCAGCCTCGTGGCAATACGGCCTAGCGGGAACTCTGTGGGTCGTCACTTGACACGACCGACACGATACTTTTGGTAGTTTCGGCACGGTATTTGATTTTAGTCCGTTCTACACGGGAGTATGCGCGACAGTGATTCTTCGATTACCGATACGTGACGCGTCGATCCTAGTTTACCCCCACTCTCGCCGCCTGCCCAATTGTCTTACTGGCCTGTCTTCGCGCGCGACATCCCGGAGCAGAGGATCGTACTTCGGCGTGTCCTTTTCGGAAACCGTGCCTATTCGCGACATTTTCTGTCGCCCGGATCTCGCGGCTACGGGAGCGTGGTACCACTGACACCACCCTCGCCAGAACCACATTTTAGACGGGATGAGGCGGCGGCAGGACCGCGAAAAGATCTGTCGATCGCGAAAGGGGTTCTCGTCCCGCTTCGACGCCTCCGGGTTGATCGGCCCGTGTGTGATGGTGTTCCTTCTCCTCGTTTTTCGCCGTCGAGTCCTACATCCAGGACGGTGTTTCCTCGCGCGTCCGCGTCTTCAAGGACCGCGCAGCAAGGCCGGTGATGCTCTCGGTTTTGCCTCGCTGAAAAATAGCCGTACTCGGCGTGCGCAGCAAACGTTAATTTTTGGGCGGAGGTTCGTTATATTTTCCTGGGGAGCGCTCTCGCAATCGTTGTGCCAGTGTCTCTTGGCCGCGGATAGTCCGGTCCTTGCCTTTCCGCTTACGGAAGGCGCGTTATTCTTCGGGGAAGGGACGTGGCAATTTTGCAACGTCATAATACATAAAGGTCCGCAGTCTAATAATAAGTAATCACAAGCGAGGTAAATTTAATTATGTAAAAATAAAAAACATTCTGTAACCTGCATAATATGCGAAAATCAATTCTTAAAATAGTTAATGTATGTATAATACTATTTGTTGGGGCGCGGTCTTGCTCTCGACCAAAGAAAGGAGAAAATGAGTAATGGTGGATGTATTGAATGCTGTGTGAACGTGTAGAGGAAGGATGTGAATATTGGCGTGAAAGGAATACTGGTAGGATTTGGAATGAAAGCGGAGTGGACTGTATAATTGAAGGAATGAGCAACAGAATGTAACTTGGTTTAATAACTACTGTAATTTCACCTTTGTTATTACAAAAGTTTGTCCAACTTGTATAATATTAACCGAATAAAGAGCAATATACGAAAAGACTATGTGAATGCGCTGATCAGCTGTTCGAGAGCGAGGATCGTTGAGAGAGAGCGAGTCGACCGTTATCTCCCTTTTTTATTACCTCGATCCTTCTGGAAATTCGTCACGCACCGGTGATTCCGGTTTGGCGTACGAGAACTTTCCAGAAGGATCGAGGCTGGATTTTGACCAATCGCGTGCTTGATTTGTGGCCCGCGCAAGCCTCGCAACCAAGCGCCTTGGTATTCGCGACCGCGTGGGTCTTGGCGGGAGTCGCGTTGCACGATGAAACATCATGGCATTCGAGCGCGCCAGTCTCAAACTATTCTATTATGTAATGATATTTGGTCCCCTCAGGGTTTCAAATTCATTTTACCAACTTCTCCCCCTTTTACCACTCTTCACACTATCGCCTAATTTCCAATTTCACCAGGACCTACTTTTTATTAAGGTGGGTTCCGAACCACCTATTTTGCCAACAACACGTGAAAAGCACCCAAGAGGGACACCTCCCGGCTTTTTACCGAGCGGTCACCCATCCAAGCCGCCTTCCACGCCCCACGCTGTTTTACTTCGGTGATCGTACGAGAACCGGTGTTTTCAGCGAGACAATGGTCGTTGACTGTTTTCAGCGAACCAATGGTCGTTGACCAGTCTCAAACTATTATTACTTCATATTTCATTGTAATTCCTTAATAAAACTTATAGAATAAACATTTGTATCTCAAATATACTTTATATATTAATTATTTTATAATAAAATGCCAAATTCTTTGAAATTATCCTGTCCATTCCTCCCGCGTACTGTGTATCTACACGGGCCGCCCGATAAGCATAGGTTATACCACAGACGAGAGAAATTTTTGCCTTTTACTTACGTAATCTTGCAGCTTTTAGCGAAAAAATGCCAAAAATCCAAGTTTCCATTCGCAGACATCAGTGGTTCAAAAGTTATGAGTGTTCAAAGTTGAGCGATTTTCAGTGTTTTGATAGCAGCACAAGCACAGACGAGGTGTAGGAGTTGTTGAAACACGGGGTCACCAATGTAGTAGTTCCATTGACGTCGAATCGTCGAAGGTTGAATAGTAGAGATCACCAGTTGTGGAGAGCTCGTCTCATTGCACGTGGAATAAGTTCAATTGATGTTCAACACTCACTACGTTTATTGACAAAGTTACAAAGTGGTTAATCTTAGAAAACGATGAGTCTAACACTAACGTGCTACGATACTCGGAACAGAATATCCCGGAAACACGTAGCAGGAGCTGATCGCTCGGAGACGCGAAGGCGAAGAGAAATAGTCCTTACGGCTAGAAAGCCGAAGGCCAATACAACCTGCCGGCAAGGAAGTGAGGCAGCGAGAGAGATCAACGACGCGCTCGTCGACCGATTCTCTGCGAGAACGCTTGTGCGCAGGCGCGGTAGTTCCCGTTTCGCAGCGCACGCACAGCGGTAGCACCAACCCCACAGAGGTATGTCACGTCTACCGACGTGTTGCGTGGTATGGGAGCGCCCTGCCTTATCGACCTAAAGATAAGTTAGAATTTTAACACCCAACAGCTACTGTCTGTACAACTCATGCGTGCGCGGCGCGACGCTCGGACAGCGCCGAGCATTACGTCATCACGTCCAGCGCGCTTCATTACTTGTCACTCTCCACTGCGTACGCTTCCCACTCCTTCGCAACCCAGGGAGGCTGCGGTAGAGCGAGTTACAATCGAGATCGATCTAGATCACTTCTCAGCCAGCTTCAGTCTGGACCAGTCGTTCAATTTCAAATCTCCAGACTCCAGTGGGACCTCTTCCCCTGGTAGTACCTACGTTCAAATCTAGCGATCATCGCCTCTTGCGTTTCTATTCCTTGCGTTAATTTTAAACCGCGTTAATATTAAGTGTATTATTGTTCTTATTTCTTAAAGTTATGTCATTAAATATTAAGTACTAAATCAGTGTTCATTCCTTTCCTCCACCAAGCGTGTGATATTCCTTCGTCCTTCGTAACATTATACGTTATTTCGATTCCCTACTACGTGTGCCTAGAAGCCCACCAGGTCGCTCTACACGCACGACAGAATTGCACCTTCCCTCGTGTTATCCTACCTTTGATATCATATGCCGCGTAGGGCCGGAAGAAAATACCAGCTACGAAAGCTCACCGCAGCGTTTACGCGGGGCGACTCCTCTCAAATATTCCGCGGTTCTTTAGGAGTCCGCGCATTCCCAGTCGTCATCGGTAACACAGTCTTTCATGGGAAAGTACGCATCGTCTACGAACCAAAGCCGATATCAGATCCAGCCGCCAGCGGTTCTGTGGGGGTTATGTCCCCCCACCCCCGAGCGTCCAGCGGTGGGGACCGGCTGGCGTGTGGCGACGCCGGATCCTCACTCGCTCTCTTGGATCCTGGCCTTCGTGCCGGGAAGTAGACTCGCTCTCGTAGTCCGGCTTTCGTGCCGTAGCAGAGAGTGCTCACGCTCGGGTTTTGGCCGTGCCCATTATAGTGCTGCCCCCTAGTCTAGTTCTTAGCCAGGAACAGACCCGGTTTCGACTTAGCCTCTAACAGAACCCGTTTCGATTTAGCCTGTAACAGACCCGGTTTCGACTTAGCCTGTAACAGACACGGTTTTGACTTAGCCTGTAACAGAACCGGTTTCGACTTATAAGGGAACATATTCAGTTGACACACGCAGAGACTGATACACGCCGATTTTGATGAAACCAGACGAAACTTATGTGAGATATAGTTCTTCGAAAAATATTTCACACGTTTTAGCATGTACAAAGATAGAGGGGACGGATGGCGCTTCTAAGACGCAAGGTCGTTAGCGCTGTGTCTAGTTTATTTCGTAGTGATTATAAAATGCTAAAGATGTTTTATGGGAAAAGTCTACAACAAATAAATAAGTAAGTTGCAAGATATAATTAAAACATTCAAATTTGAAGAAGGAAAGAGAGGTAAAGCTGATAATATTAAAAGAAGAGACATAACCTATTTGCCTATTCCGTTAAAAGACAACAAACCCGCCACCTGGCGGGACGGGCACAAGGAGAAGAGGACACTCTCCAGGGTTCCCCTCTACGACCGAAAGATAAGTGGTCACACTGGGAAAGTGGTCCAATCAATTCAGAATGGAAGGAATCGAACCAATAGTAGACCAAGAAATGGCCATAGTAAATGACATGGAAATACCCAAACCAATTCAACAAGACACACCAAAGACCCCGGTAATTTTGAAAGGTGAAACCAATAGTGCTGATTCAAATAATCAAACGAAGGATATTATAATGGATAATGGAAACAAATCTACTAACAGAAATTACAACTCTGAAGACAATGACAACAGCAGTTCACCCAATAAGGAAAACCAAAACTTATCTAAAAATAGAGAACAAACAGATTTTTATGATTCAGAGACGGTTAGCGGTAACTACATCGTCTCTATCTCGCTAAAAAATCACACAGTTTCTAAATAAAAAAAATACAATCTAATAAAAATCTACAGATTTATTACCTGCGACGGAATAAATCCCATCTCAATTAAAATGACGGGGTTTTCCAGAGCAGAAATGACCACCAGAAATATGAACGACGCAAATAAACTTCTAAAAAAAGGATCTAAAGAAAATAGTATCATGGACACCTCTATCCCGTACAGAACAAAATACAGAAAAGGAGTTGTCACAGAATGGGAAGGCTCAATAGAGGAACTGAGAGACCTACTCTCACCCAACCAAGGTCAATTTTCAATGGAAAGGCTCAAAAAAAGGAAAAAAAAGGACAACAAAGTCATATGGGAAGAGAGTAAGGCCATACTAATTAAATTCCAAGGGGATTCACTACCTACGAAACTACTGATAGGATTTGGTCATGTGTGGGTAAGAGTAGAACCGTTTGTCGAGTCAGTAAAACAGTGCTACAAATGCCTAAGATTTGGGCACACTCAAACTAAATGCAGAAGCCAAGGAAAGAGATGCTTCGTGTGCGCAGGAGATTACCATGGAGTATGCAATGAAAAGCCAAAATGCCTTAATTGTGGTGAAGAGCATACAAGCATTGCGAGGGACTGCAGAATAAATCAAAAAGAGAAACTAATAAAAAAAATCATGGCATATAAAAATGTCCCATATGTAGTATCCGGAAAATGAAAAGTTTAATTGAATCGGTTACATGTTTCGAATTTCGGGTATAAAATCAGACTGTTCGTTTGTCCTGATTGCCGTCGTCGTGACCACACGTAAAAACAAAGAATTGCCGTCGTCGTTATGATGCGTAAAACTAAACGTTCAGGCTGTCAACAGATCTGACCAGCGGAACATTCTAGATCATTCTAGAACGTTCCTACACATATAAAGTGGCCAAAGAAAGGGCCTCGTGTGGTTCATTTCAAGAGATAAATTAGATGGAAGATAGCGTACTGCATTTGCAGTACGATGATATATATGGAAAGAGAGAAGAAAAAAGTAATTCTAAATTCCCACCCCTTAAAACCAAAAACAGGATGGAGTACTGGGAAACAATCACTGGCCCAGTTGAAATGGACATCAGTAACCGGCAAAAAGCCATAGAAGGATACTCCAGCTTCAGAATGCAGAATACAAAACGAACCGAACAATATAACCAAACTGTCCACTGGAAAGAACATCTCAAATCGGTAATACCAGCAGATCCAGCAACGATAACTGTAGAAGAAACCCTACAAAAGGAAGAATATATGAACAGCGATGGCCGAACAAAGATAACGAAGATGTAATGGAACGTCAAGGTGAAATACACAAGGAACCACTTCAAAGACAGAACTCAGCTCTATGTAGAACAGAACATGATGGGACGTTGCACATCGGCGACGTCACCGCTCGCCCCAAGGTTACGTTCCTATTATCACGATCGGGACCGAACCGCCCGCGAACGGATCCAAGAGCGCTTTCCTCGAGGGAATTATAGTAAACCGCGAAGGCAGGCTCATACTTCTTTGCGCGTGCCGAGTTCGGCCACATTTTCAGCGTCGCGCGAAGGACGCGCGGCCCCACCACTGGCTCGAGAGATACCCGCCGCAAGGACGCCCGGATAAGAAAGGAAATTCCCACGCGCGTGGGTGAAGTAAATGGGATCGTCGCTCACGGGCTGATCAACCCGGAGAGTGCCGGCGGAGAGGAGCAACCCCCTGTCGGAACAGCTGACCCCCCAAGAATACCTCCTCGACACCGGCTCATCATACGACGAAAGGGGCTCGTAGAGATGGGGCGGCGATGCTCAGGGGCAGGGTTAAACGCCCCCGGTCGCGGGAAGCGGCCGTCATAAAGGTTTCCGGTCCAGGGCCCAAGGACCAAGCGGGAGAAAGTCCGAGCGGAATGCGGAAGAAGGCACTAGACCGCTGCGACAAGTAGCGCCGTGCCCTAGGCGTCGAGAGTGGGGGGAAAGGAACCGCGACGCGCCGCGTAGCGAAAATTAGGCGGTCACGGCTTTTCGCTAGGCATCTCGACTCGCTAAGTTAATCGTCTCGCACTGCTTTCGGATCTCGTCGCGTGCCGACCCCCTATCGCCTACGTCTCGCGCTCGCTAATTTTCGGGACACCCCATCGGTCACGGGCAGGTGTGTGTGAGTGCCGAACGCAACAAGGCCGCCGTTCCCGAGTCTCTCTGCTTTCGCTGGACCCCAGGACGGACCCCGAGGCGCCGCGGACAGAGTCTGAAAAAGGAGAACGAGGCCAGCCGGAAGCGGTAAGTCCGACAGTGATCGCCTGTTATTGGTTTTAATCGCGAAGTGGCCCGGTATAGTAAAGATACCCGACGGCGTTACCTTCCGTAACGTTTTCCGTCGGAAGCGCGAGTCGAGGCGCGTCTCGCCACGACCGCGGAATCTCGCATCGGTGTGCCGATGCTGTGAGATTGTCGAGATCGCGTGTAGGATCGAAGACCCGGAAGTTTTCCTCGGGGAAAGACGCGACGCGAATCATGCGGAGAGGATAGGTCCGGTCGCGAAGCTCGGAATTCCGATCGTCCCGTCGGACGACCTCTCGAGATCGGGTACGAAGCGCGATACCGCGAACCGCGCGAGCGAGAAGGGTCGTTAGCTGTCGCGACAGTCCCGAATAATCGGATCGCGCCGACCACCTGCGTAAAACACTTGTAACATCGACAACCGAGCGCTCTAGGGACGACACCATCGTCCGCATAATTGTATGAAGAGCGCGGGCTCTCGGGCGCGGCCACGTGGCCGCTAATTTGTAATCGCTTGACGCGCAATAAACGTAAGATCGAGCCTAAATGTTGTTAATTTTCTAAACCCTCGCGATCCGCTCTGCCGTGAGGCCTGTCCCCGATTTCCTCCCGTGTCCGAACCTTAGTAGAGTACGTCACCCTTAGAACCTCGTCGATTCTCGGAGACGCCCGCGGAAACGGTTACCCAGCGTAACGATTATCGGTGCCATTCCGGTACCTGGCGCCCGAATAGTAAAAAGCACGCGGCTACGAGTACGTCTCCGAGGATCCCGATTTTGTCCCGAGGGGACCGCGAGCGCACGGCCGCGCGCGGCCCGGCCCCCGGGCCTGTAAAACCTCGGAGTTGCCCCTTGCCCGGGACAATCATCCCGGCGAGAAAAAGGGCAGCGTGACAATGAATAGACATAAAAATCGAAATAAGGAAATTACGGAAACAATGAAGACTAAATCAGACGATGAACTACTTGAGTAATTAATTCTCCTTATCCAGGAACAAAAACTAGAAGAGAAGATTGAGGTGAGGATGAAACAAAAAAGACACCTCCACAGGAGTTATGAGAATTGTGAATTAGATACACAAGGATCATACAATCATGAACCAGTACTAATAGCCTCGGAGAATTCAAAAAGGAAACTCAATAGAGAGAAAGAAATAGAAAAAATCAGGAAGAAAGTTAGAGATAACTATCACAAAGGAGAAACAAAAATGGAATTATATGAAGAGGGGAGGGAGAGTCAACCCTCCTCGTCTAATATGATACAATCCTTCTACAGTAGTTTCACTGCGGAAGAAGAAGAAGATGAGTTTGCAAATAGTAGTCCCATACAAAATGTCAATACAAAGGAGGCTAAAGAAAGTATACCTTCTTCCTCCATGAACACGCAAAAAAGTATAGCAGTAACAAACATTCAGGAAATAAAGGGAAAAGTGAACATGATCAGGTCCTCTAAACAGGACTCGATGGTCTTTCAGTAATACAGGGTTACATTACAAATCCTAATCTACTCAATACATACACAACAGAAAAGTGATTAATACTAATGCTATCAGAATAGGCCTCTGGAATTCGAGAAGTTTGAAAAATAAGCTAAACGACGTCAAAATCTTAGCAAAAGAATTTGACATACTATGCATTACAGAAACCTGGCTAAATAACAATTATATAAATTTTAGTATCAATGGATATAATATATATCGAAAAGACAGGGAAAAGAACATACAGGGTGGGGGAGTATGCGTAATAATCAATTAGAAGATTATACATAAACTAAACGACATAAGAAACCAAGAAATGAAAGAAACAGATTCCATCTCCATCACAATATTCAGTGCAGAGAAGGAAATAGACATATTCGTATCATACAGAAAGCCAGATTTAAAATGGAACAAACAAAAATGGAATAATTTTTTTAACAACAGGAGAAGAGACGTTGACACCATCTTCATGGGTGACTTTAACGCAAAGAGCTTATTATGAAACTGTTACAATACAAACAGAGAAGGTTGTACCCTAGAAGAGGTTTTAATGGAATCAGATCTGTTCATTGGCAATATTGATACCGCATCTAGGTTAGGGGATGTAAGAACAAACCCATCCAATATAGACCTATTCACAACCACAATGAACATTATAGGAAAGAGCCAATACAAAAGCACAGGAGAACAATGGGGATCGGACCATTTCATCCTTGAAATGAAACTTTATGATAGCATTAGACTCTGCAACAAAAAGAAAACAACCAGAAATCTGTACAATAACGTTACGATGAATTGGTCTAGATTTAGACGGTTAACAGAGACAAAACTGAGGAATATCGCAGATAAGGATACAGGAAACAATGAAGTAATAGTTACACTAACAAATCAAGATAGATACAATAAATTCGAAGCAATAATAAAAGATTCCATTATTGAATGCCAAGACAAAATCAGTAATCAAAAAAAGAAGAATAACTATAACGGAAGGAACCCCCACCAAAACTCCAACATGACCAACAACCATATCCAAGGTACAAGAAAAGAACCCCTAAAAATGTAATCACTGATAAAAGAAGCCCACCATGGTGGGACAAGAGCTGCTGGGAAAAGAGGAAAAAACTGAGTAAA
>CM052205.1:16107898-16125986 GCA_028454225.1 Lasioglossum leucozonium | reverse complement strand
CACGAAACCCCATATGGTGATTGGTCTACTCTTATACCTCGTCTGTGCCGACGGCCCACGATTCTGGCATCACTGGGCAGCACTTGGCAGCACTATAATGGGAACGGCCAAAACCGGGACGTGAGCACTCTCGTATCCTCTCTGGTTCTATCTAATCCTCTTTGGGTGGAATAGGATAGTGGAAGGGGAAAAGTAGGAGAGTAGTGACGACCGTTTTGGCTTCATCTAGCGACACTGGTTACAACATCATTGTTGATTTGTGTCAATTTGACATTTATAAATCTTTAATGACAACTACTTCTAAAAGAATAATATGACCGTTAGTCAATTAATTGATATATAAAAATACATGAAATCTATTCTAACATTAGCAAGTGTGAACTTCGAGTGTAATTGAAAACGACATTTTAATTAGTATGTGATTTATTTGTTACACTGTAATCTTAAATATAATAATACGTGTTATAAATTTCATTGAAAAACGTGATTATATAGAGTTTTAAAGGTTATATCAGAAAAATATGGCGGACCGTTTAACACAATTGCAGGACACTATAAACCAAGTAATATAACTTCTCAGTTTTACTTTACATACAATAACAAGTGTAATTATTAATTAAGTATATTATTTTAGCAAGCCGAACATTTTTGTAACAGTGTAGGTATATTACAACAATATTCTACACCTAGTAAATTCCCTGGTTTTGATCGTGTGGGAACACCACAACCCCATCAATCTCAAGAAGGTACATTTATTATTTACTTATATTAGATCGTTGCATATGAAACGTCC
The DNA here is from genome assembly GCA_028454225.1 of Lasioglossum leucozonium. Classification (NCBI taxonomy): domain Eukaryota; kingdom Metazoa; phylum Arthropoda; class Insecta; order Hymenoptera; family Halictidae; genus Lasioglossum; species Lasioglossum leucozonium. The sequence goes on along the minus strand of CM052205.1, from coordinate 16,125,193 downwards.
GATTCATGACAGTAACTTTAAACAAACATAATTTTCTCTAAACAAAACTTATTGATTAAAGTAAGCATCATTATAATCGTCATATTCTGTCAGAAATGACAAGTTTTTCGATTATACTGTTTTGGACACGTCTACTCCGCCTCGCCAGTGAATATAACTTGTCAGTAATTGACACGGAAACAAGGAACATAACTATTTATTTAACAGTAAGTAATCAACAGTCTCTGAAGTATAACAGGACGTTGTATGTCTGCTCGCTCTGATGTCTCAATTTGATCTGTTGCCTTTCTTCTTGTTAATAACAACCCTGTTAACTGGATACCATAATACTGATTTGGCAGTCAACATTTCTTGATCTAATGGCTCTCGTTCAAACCTTTGTAATATCTTCAGAATAACAATAGTAAAAATTAAATTTTTTGGCTGTTCACCTTCCTCATTAGATTATCATTTATATTTTTGTGCTTTTTCTATCATTGACTACTAGTGAATTTATTTACTACCACATTGTGACCAACCACCACAAAATGTTGTTATTGATATATTTATTTTTTTGCTCATATCAACAGAATACATGTTGGTCACATCGACTGATCTTAAAATAAATTTTATTTAAAAGTAAAGTTGAATATACAGAGAGAAACTAAAGATATAACTTGAAAGATTAGCTCTGTGCCTTCAAATAATATACATAATAAATCTGTAGGTTATAATAGTATTTTTAGATTAAAACACTTTATAAAATTTTCATTCTGAAATCGGTCATTTTATATACAACAACCTAATATAAATGAAAAATTTGCTTTGTCAACTATATTATTATCTTTGTATAAACAACTTTTAATTTTAGATTATGCAGCTCTGTTTGCTACTCTAATAGCAAGATGTGCAAAAGATATTGATACCTTAATAGAAAGTTTGCCAAGTGAGGAATCCTCGCAAGAATTGCAGGTTGCAAGTCTCAGCCGTCTTGAACAAGAAAACCAAGAAGCTGGAGAACAACTAGAGGAGGTTGTGAAACAAGGAGAAGCTCTTTTACAAAGAATTCAGGCTGCTTTACAGGATATTGCTCAGAGTCAGTTAGATATGCAAGATCCAGCTTCTACATCTGTCGTAAATATTAATCTTAATACTACCATGACATTTAAACAAGAGAATGTCAATTCTGTAAATACAGTGCCCTCAAATAATGCACACCAGATGTCTGATCCTTCGCCAAGTTCTATAAATCAATGATATATCTCTGTAATGGTCTGTCTACATCGTTAAGGAAATTAGGATTAAATGATTATCATTGTGTATGTATACATTGCATTAAAGTATTTAACTGCCTGAATAAACCTTAAGAAATAACATATTTTGTACTTTGAAATAAATAATAATTTAATTGTATTAAACTGTTTTATTTCATATATCAGGTAGTTGTAATTGGTATATTCACAGCTGAATTTAATTGACAAACTAACAGATGTTCGTATAATTTTAATCTATTATCTTTTAAGAACTTTTATGAACGTATCACGTGGTATAGAAATTTTTCCAATCATTTTCATCTTTTTCTTTCCTTCTGCTTGTCTGGCTAATAATTTCTTTCGTCTGGTAACATCACCACCATACTAAAAGAAAACAAATAATAGAATTGAGAGCATAAAAACAAATATGATTGTAATAAACGAATTCTTACTAATTTTGCAGTAACATCTTTTCTATATGCTTTCACATTTTCCCTTGCAACAATATTTCCGCCTACTATAGCTTGAACGGCAATCTCGAACATTTGACGTGGAATAATATTTACTAATTTATCGCATAGTTGTCTACCTAATGTAACAGCTTTACTAGCATGTGTAATAGTACTTAATTCTTCGACTATAGTACCATTCAAAGCTATATTTAACTATAAAATTTAAATTTATAACATATTAGAAAAATGAATTATTAAATATAATATAGTAATTATAAATACCTTGACTATTTGTGAGGGTTCATAACCATATTCTTCATAATCAAAACTAGCATATCCTGAGGTTGCACATTTTAATAAATCGTGAAAATCAACTATGATTTCATTTAATGGTAATGTAAATTGTAACATTAGCCTGTTATTTCCAATATCTTTCGTTATTTGTTCCACTCCTCGTTTTTCATGACATAAAGATAATACTTCACCTATATACTTATCTATTTATGCAATTAAAAAATTCTTTTTATCTGTTTAAAAACGACACTTATATCTTAATTAATATGTAAGCATTAAGTATACCTGGTGTTATAATGGTCCCTAATATAATAGGTTCATAAAATTCAGTTACAATTTGTGGATTAGGAAAATGTGCTGGATTATTGAATATAATTTCATCGCTACCATACTTTTTAATATTTTTAGCCCCAAATATTTTTGCTTTATATGTTACATTTGGTATAGTAACGATTGGTTGAGCACTGTATTCTTGCTCTAAACGCTGCATAAAAACTTCCATGTGTAATAAACCTAAAAAGCCAATTCTCCAGCCTTGTCCAAGTGCTACACTAAAATGGATATAAATACATATACGTGATCATACTCTTTTCTTTATATAAATGATTAACTTACAATTAGTAAAATTGTTATACAACATACCTATAATCTATGGCAGCAGATACACCACTATCATTTAAAGTTAATTTTTCAACAGCAAGTCTCATCATATCGAATTGTGATTGATCAAAAGGATATACTCCTGAAAAAACCATTGGTTTCGGAGTTTTGAATTGTAGAAGAGGCTCCACAAGCTGACCTTTAATATGTAATGTGTCACCAATAACAGCTTCTTTGGAAGATCTCATATTACATGCAATGCATCCTACTTGGCCTGCAACTCTAATTAAATAGAATTTAATTTTTATTTACCTAATCCCTATTCTGTCAGTGTCTGTAAAATTATAAAAAGTAGAAATTGACATTTACAATTTGTTTGCTAATTCTTCATTAGGTCTTAATAAAGAAAGAGTTTTGATTTCATAAGATTTTTTATTCTGTACTGAAGTAATTTGATCTCCCACTGATAATGATCCTTCTTTAACGTATACCAAAGAAATAGCTCCTTTATATTTATCGTACCAACTATCAAATATTAAGGCCCTAAATGGCTTTTCTCTAAATACGTCAGGTGGTGGAATTCTTTCAACAATAGCATCCAGAACATCTTCTACTCCAGTGCCAAGCTTTGCAGATATTTTAAAAACATCTTCTTCCTTTATATTAAATAGTGTTTCCAATTGATGTATCACTCTATCAGGATTTGCATTTTTTAAATCTATTTTATTTATTACTGGTACTACAACCAACTTTTGTTTAACAGCTAGATAATAGTTAGCTACTGTTTGTGCTTGTACACCGTCATTTGCATCAACAACTAGAACAACTCCTTGACAAGGAACTAAAGAACGATAGACTTCTGCTGAAAAGTCTACATGACCAGGTGTATCTATTAAATTAAGAAGATACTTAGTCTCTTTATATGTATAATTAAGAGATGCTGTCTGAGCCTTGACGGTAATTCCACGTTCCTTTTCGACTTGTAATGTGTCCAGTATTTGTTTTCCAGAATTTTGTTTTATTGCTCCTGTCATTTCTAAAAGTCTGTCAGCGAGTGTGCTTTTGCCATGATCAACGTGTGCTATAATACTAAAGTTACGTATATTTTCTACTGGAATTGTACATTCCTTAGTATCTTCTGACTTTGTAGAATAACATTTTCTACAAGACTGTAGATATTTCCTAAAATTAAATACATCTTTAATTTCATTCAAAATCATACAGGAATATTACAAAAACCCTAATCAAATTAATAATAATACACACCTATCAAATTTTGATGAACATCTTTCTAAAAACTTATAATTTTTTCGAGTATAAAATATTTGACAAAAAACTTTATTTATTCCCATAATAAATCAATAAATATTATTTCTCATTTAAATTTATCAATTTAAATCATAAATACAACTTACTATTAATAAAAACTATTTATATAATTTATTTAATTAAAATGTGACATAGTTTTCTGCTTAAGAAAACCGTCTTCAAAGCTATTACAGGTCTCGTACAAAGAAAGACTGTATAATAAACAAATGTTGTATTTTTATTGTTTATACAAAACGAACGCCATGTGATCGATTCATTCAAGAAATTTAGGGCTGCTTTGTGTACTTTTGAAACCATAGAGTATGAAGTATATTTAATCAGAGAGGATAGGAGAGTGCTCACACTCGGGTTTTGGCCGTGCCACTTTTTCTTTCGTTTCGACTTAGCACCTACAAGAACCGGTTTCGACTTAGCACCTACAAGAACCGGTTTCGACTTAGCACCTACAAGAACCGGTTTCGAATTACACGGGAACATATTCAGTTGATACACGCAGAGACTGATACACGCCGATTTTGATGAAACCAGATGAAACTTATGTGAGACATAGTTCTTCGAAAAATATTTCACACGTATTTTTTTTTATCGGCAACCATGGTTGCAGTCAACAACGTCTGCCTCGAGCCCATATCGATCATAGCCTGCAATCATACGATACGAGCAGAATGCGGGCTCTATGGTGTCAGCATGATGCTCGAAGCACGCGATGCTCTGAATATGCCCTGATTTGGACAGCAGACCCTACCAGCAGAAATATAGGCTTATTCGGAAGTAGTAGTATTATGTTCTACCAGCAGAGTGTGCTGGCACAACTTGAGGGCAGCAAGAGGGCAGAACGAAGGCACGCCGTGGCGCCGTTATAGAGGGCAGGTCGGTTGCACTAATGTGGTGGTGTCGTAACCTTAGACCATATATACGATCTTAGGTATATATGATCTAAGGTCGGGACTCGCTTTTCCAGCAGAGTCGAGTACATACTCGCATAAAGCGAGTGGCTGGTAGTCGGGAACCGGATTTTCCTGAAACTTGCTGTATTTGAAGATGACTTATTCATTTGTAATTTAGCAAAGCAGTAGCGCGCGCTTCTCAAGATTTCCCGAGAAAAGTGCATTTGAAAATCGGTTTACGCGTTCATAAGGAGTTCACGTTAATCTATGAACAAGAACTGCATTGGCCGAGGGCACTGCGAGAAAAACTGGTAATCAGTTGATCGCTGGTTCGAGTCTTGCTGTCGACACATTTTTTTTATCTTTTTTTTCAGTTTTAATCCTACCATTTATTTTTTTAAATACAAACTGCATGTTTTCTATTTGTGGGTATTGACGAAAAATCAAACATAAAAAGACTACAGAGCTCATCTGCAGGCCTAGTCGAGATTTTATGACGTTACGACCTTAGACCATATATACCTAAGATTGTATATATGGTCTAAGATTACGACACCACCACATTAGTGCAACCGACCTGCCTCTATAACGACGCCACGGCGTGCCTTCGTTCTGCCCTCTTGCTGCCCTCAAGTTGTGCCAGCACACTCTGCCGGCAGGGACATAGGCTTATTCGGAAGTAGAAGTATTATGTTCTGCCGGCAGCACTGCTGTCCAAATCAAAGCAGAATCAAAGCATTTTGCTTACTGGGATCTATAGAGTTTGCATCTGAAAGATCGGAAAAAATGAAAATACTTCTATCATTATATAATTAATATTATATTTAATTTATATTAGTTAAAGTTTGGTATATTAGTTGCATATTTTATGTAAAACCAGATAAAACAATTAAACTGTACGTTCTGATTCAGGCCAAAGAGTATTAGATAGAGGCGAAGGTTCCATAAGAGCCCTGTGTTAAATCTGTGGCTCGTTTTGCAGCGCTCCTAGCGTGTCAGATCCTGAACTATTCAGTTATCCCCTTGCCCCGCAACCCGAAACCAGTTCCCGCCACAATCCCTCATTTTTCGGGTCGCTACTCTAAGACTAAATTTTTTTATGGCTATACAAATACTTAAAATATTAATTCATATATTATACATACATGTTATACCGCTAGGAAAGAAGAATACAAAATACAATTGAAAAGTACATTTATATTTATTTTTAAAACAAGTATACGTATACAAAAACTTATACCAAAATATTTACCTTTTATAATATTTGCATATTACATATTATCAAATTACATATAATCATTACAAAAACTTTTTATATTTACTGCGAATGTTCTGGTCCCCTTTTCGGTTGCAAATGCAGCAATGCATTGGCATTTTTGTTTAATTTAAAAATCACAAAACGAAAATACTCAGGAAAATACGAAACGGTGAAGTACTCACATCGATTTGATCACAAATGGCGTACATGGATGGCGATGGCGTGGGGACGCGAAAATTTCAGTCGGCGTGTACAAGAAAAATATAAGAAGGGAAATAGAACTTATAGAACTGAAATATATAGTTCAGTATCTGACATAATAGGTGGCGTTGCAAAAGTGGGCCACAGCACCTTCGCCTCTATCTAATCCTCTTTGATTCAGGCCAAAGTCGAAAACGGTTTTGGTACGGGCTAAGTCGAAACCGGTTCTTGTAGGTGCTAAGTCGAAAGATAGAAAAAGTGGCTCGGCCAAAACCCGGGCGTGAGCACTCTGCTATCTTCTCTGATATGGTCTAAGACTCTGACCACGCGTGCTCTGACATGAAGGACACAAATTTATATTGTTACTAAATGCATATCTCTAGAAATTTGAATTTGCTAGGGACCTTACTTAGCGACGATACTAAACCAAAGATTCTGTCAGTGTACAGTGTACACACCAGTGCCAACCAGTACACACAGATAATCACATATCTATATATAAAAGACACGTTGGCTGTTGCTTGAAGCAACGTAGCTTCAGATTTTTTGAAATGATTCAGTTTATTGCAATATAGTTTTCAGTACTCTTTTAGTACGTTCCAATATCTATTTTATAAAAATTAATTTTCATCATACATTCTATGCATTTTTACTTAAGGTAATTAACACTTCAATATAGTGTAGTTCTATCATATAAAGATCTTAATTTTATAAAAACCATATTCTTTTTTATAGTGTTTAAAATATACTATATATTTTCAGTCAGTTACTTCTGTTACTTTTTATGACTTTTTGGCTGTATTCAAATGTTCTTAACACTTGAGCAGCTGTCTCTTTGTTCACAGAAACAGAACTTTACACCTATTAATTTTTAGGTATAATTACCTTGATCAAGATGAGAATTGTGCAGCTAAGGAGGAATCGTCTTTTTAGTATTATTATGGGTGGTATATTAGTCCTTTTCTTATTATACATTGTTATCAGTAATTATTCTGATAAACCAATAAGTAATATTAAAGAATATTTATCTGACAGTTTGAAAAGTAAACAGGTAAATTAAAATTTAATATTTTCTTTGTGCTTTGTAAGATTGTGTTACAATTAATATTTCATTATAGGTTCCAGTTTTAACAAAAGAAATTGGAAATTTTGAAGATAAACATCCACAGATAAGGTCTGGACCTGGAGAAGGAGGTAAACCTCACATCCTCAGAGATGATCAACAAAATGATATTCAGCAATCAGAATCTGATTATGGTATGAACATGGTATGTTCTAATGAAATTTCATTAGACAGATCAATCCCTGATACAAGAATGCCAGAGTAAGTTTTTCTTGTTAATACCCTTGAACTCCTATAGTTTAAGATATATAGAAATTTCTTATATATTCTAAACACAAATAAGAACAATTTATATGTTTGATTAACAGATGCAAACATTGGAATTACTCAGAGGTACTTCCTCGAGCTAGTGTAATAATAGTATTTCATAATGAAGGTTGGTCAGTACTAATGAGAACTGTCCATAGCATAATAAACCGTACTCCTCCTCATATTTTAGAAGAAATTTTGCTTGTGGATGATTTTTCCGATAAAGGTAATTATGTCTTATTTATATAAGCAAGAAAATTATATTAATAATACTTACTAATAAACATGCTATAGATAATTTGAAAGGCGATTTGGAATCTTATATAGAACAATGGGATGGCAAAGTAAAGTTAATAAGAAATTATGAAAGGCTAGGTTTAATAAGAACAAGATCTCGTGGTGCACGAGAAGCTAAGGGTGAATGTATAGTCTTTTTGGATGCTCACTGTGAAGTAAATGTTAACTGGTTACCACCCCTTTTAGCCCCAATTGCTGTTGATAGGTACTATTTTTCTGTAACAATGAATGATAAAATTTTCACATTCCATTATTTTTTAAAATATTTCTAGGACTGTGATGACTGTTCCTATAATCGATGGTATCGACCATAAAACATTTGAATATCGACCTGTGTACCAAGAAGGACACTTATACAGAGGGATTTTTGAATGGGGAATGCTTTATAAAGAAAACGAGCTTCCTGTGCGAGAACAAAAAGCACGACCTTATAACAGCATGCCCTACAAGTAACTTATATCTATAAAATATTCGTAGAATATTAGTACAGAAATATTTGGCATGTATTGGGTAAAAATTAATTTAGGTCTCCTACTCATGCTGGTGGCTTGTTCGCAATAAATCGTAAATATTTCTTGTCATTGGGTGCATATGATGAAGGATTACTTATTTGGGGTGGAGAGAACTTTGAATTGTCATTTAAAATATGGCAGTGTGGTGGTAGTATTCTTTGGGTTCCTTGTTCACATGTTGGCCATGTATATAGAGGATTTATGCCATACACATTTGGCAAATTGGCTCAGAAGAAAAAAGGACCTCTCATAACCATAGTAAATGATGCAATGTTTTACAACTAATATGTGTAGCAACAATATTCAGGGTAGTATTTATTTGAAATTTTCTTACAGAATTATAAAAGAGTTATTGAGACTTGGTTTGATGATAAGTACAAAGAATTCTTTTACACAAGAGAACCCCTTGCAAGACAACTTGACCATGGAGATATATCCGAGCAACTGGCTTTCAAAAAACGAAAAAAATGTAAGAGTTTTCAGTGGTACATGGAAAATGTAGCTTATGATGTTTTCGATAAATTTCCTGAATTGCCACCCAATCTTTTCTGGGGAGAGGTATGGTACAACTAGAAATGTTTGTTATAAATATAATATAAAATAATAATAAAAATAATATATATAAAAGTTTGGTATAACTATGTGCACACAGTTGAACCATATATGTATATTATTTTCATTTTTATAAATTTCAGTTACAAAATGTAGCAACTGGTACGTGTTTGGATACAATGGGTCACTCACCACCCAGTCTAATGGCTACATCTCATTGTCATGGATTTGGTAATAATCAGGTAACATTAGTTGGATATCAAATAAACTACTTTATACTAATTTTTATACTAAACTTACTAATTTAACAATATTTTTCAGCTAGTTAGATTGAATACAAAAGGTCAATTAGGAATCGGAGAACGATGCGTATCGGCAGACGGACAAGGAATAAAATTTGTATTCTGCCGACTAGGAACTGTACATGGTCCATGGCAATACGATGAAGTAGGTGCTAATGATATTTTGTTTCTACAAAGCGAGCACCCGAAAATGTCGGTACAGGAAGGCTTTTCGAAAATTGTAGGGAACCTGACTCCTTTCGAGTCGTTTCGATGCCTTCCCGACCCGTCTCGGTCATCAGATACTCGACATTTTCGGGTTTCCATACACTTCCAGTATTTTTGTACGTTCTGTAGTGGGATAGAGAAGTCCACTGAGAGTAACCAATTAAATTTCTATAATTTTGTAGAAAACAAAAACACTTTTACACAGAGTGCATAAGAAATGTATAGCACTTCATCCTCAAACACAACAACTATCTTTAATGCCATGTGACATCAACAATACGTATCAACAGTGGTCTTTCAATGAAGTTCATCCACAATGGTGAAGAAATGTAAGTACTAGGGTTGTTTCCGTACGAGGTGCTTTGCACCAAATTAAATACTTTTAAGTGAAACTTGAAATCATTGCGTTAACTATTTTTATTTTATACAAGAAACTATAGCTGAGATTCTATTTTTGACTTTCTCCTTATAGTAAAAAGACTCGATTTACTGAACAAGGTCGGCTAATACAATACATTTTAAATACGTAATGATTATGAACAATAGACGACAAAATACCGGTGCTGTACAATTTTAATAATGTTGATTTAAGACTTACGACTGTATTAGCAAATGAGAGTGTTCAAAATAATATTCATGTTTATATACACAAAAGAAAAAAAGACAGTTTTATACTACATTAGGATCTTATGCTTAAGATCTTTTTCCATATTTTCCTATGATATTGAATAATCGTTACATAATGTGGTTTGTCTTTTATTACTATAGTAGTTTTAACGTCATTCTTCCTGTTTAACCCTTTCACAGTCTGTTTAATCTGCGAGAAATTATCATTCGATCCCAACTTCATTAAAGCTAACATAGAATAATACTGCAAACATGTCATAGTTAATTTACTGCTAAAGTGATTATTTTTTGTAAATAAACTTACGATAAATGACAGAGGTCTATTTTACATAACCAATTTGTAAAACAAAATTATAACGATCGTAGACTTAATAAAAAAATGATTTTTAATTAATTTTTAAGAAGATTTTTAAAAAGATTTTTAATTCTATATCTAAAAGAATACATAATAATGAAAATATTTCATAAACATTAATTATTTTGTACAAAGCTGTGGAAAGGTTAATTGATTTTTCAGAACAAAAGAACCGAGATTGTTGAATTGTCTTACATTCAAAATGGAAAAATAAGACTGTTTCAGTATAAAAGAACTGAATTAAGTGTATGTACACGTCTAATCCGTTTTTGGAGTGCATTTTACTTACATTACTAAAAGAACGTGAGAATGTGTGCTTCCAGATTTGACTGATTCTCATCAAAAGAGCATGTTATTAGTATAGTTTTATAATCTTTTTTAATTATTTAATGCATACTTTCAGGCAGGCAGTTACTTACTATAATGTACAATGCGTAACATATGGTATTTCAAAGTTAATGTATTAAGAAAATGAAGTAAATACAATAATTTGTCATAACGTTTAGCTTTTTGTTACTCCGTGATCAATATGATCCTCATTTTATAAGTTACAAATTTTTCTTTTAACTTATGGATCTTCTAACTTTCAACACTTCTTGCTGTACGAAAGTAATTTGATTGATCTTCGTATCTTTTACATTGAAAAATCTTGCATCAGTCGAGCAATTTCAGTGACAAAGATAATAGGGTTATTCGAGTTTCTAAAGTGGTTGGTCGTTTAGATGCCTAAAACATCAGCTAATTATATATTTGAGCACATTTGTACATGTTAAACAGAACGAGGGACAAACGATATTCACCTTATTGCGATCTCTTATATTAAACACCCCATAAACAATAGGATTCATACAAGAGTTTGTACATGCGAATAGAAAGAGACCTTTTTGGATTCGTTGATCAACTTTGTACGCTGATTGCCTATCAATCCAATACCTGTTATTCATATTGTACTTGTATTAACTTGTATACATTCAGAACATCTAAGAGCATCAATAAATTCTATTTACCAAAGACTCATAACATAATAGGGTGTCCAGCAAACAAAAAAGACAGCAACGATGATTACCGTCATTTTGAGAGTTCTTATTTTTGCTCGTGTTAGGAAACCCATTGAAGAACGACGAATCTTATCTAAAACCAATTAAAATAGTAATGCTAAGTAAAACAAATTGATTAACATATTCCCATTTCTAATCGAGGCGTTAAGTAAACTTAAACATACCGCGTTCACTCTTTTTTGATCTTTTACAAATTTCCAACAAAATGTTTGTGTAAGTGTATATTATCACGATAAGAGGAAACCAATACATCATGACCATTCCAAAAAGAGAATATGTGATTTCGTGAGTGTATGTTGGAAAAGTGTTAAATGTGACACATTGTGAATACCAAGAGATATTTGGATGAGTTTCCAAATGAAATACTACCATCTAAAAAATAATATACAGATGCAAACACTATTTGTACTTTTGCGTCTTAATTTTTGCAATAGGCATTAAACACAGACATTATACACGGTTGAAAGAACACTCTTCAGTCATTTGTTGGAGTTATAAGTAGTCATTGTTATTTTAACTGTGCAACAAATGTTTATAGTTATTGTACCTGCGGCATCGAGCATACAATGGATCCTATCCATGCAAAGCATAGCATAATTTTTCCTCTCTTATCAACATCCCACAGTTGGAGAGGCCGAATTACAGCATAATATCTACAATAATTAAATATAATAGATTATTTTCACGTATTTCGTACAAGGATAAGCAAATTAAAATCAAATATTTTACCGACCTGTCTATACTTATGCATACTAAAATGAAAGATGATAGGTACAGACCAAACATTCTGAAGAAGGCCATTATCCGACACATTGCATCTCCTGCTTCCCATGATACTGTAATTGCCCAACCAATTTCAAGAGGCATCATTAGGAAAGTTACCTGGAAACTTATTCTTGCATTAAAAGTTTACTGAAATCTGTAGTAGATACAAAAAAATATCTGTCTCTGACTAAAAGTGTATAATATGTGAACAAACTGAAAAGAATTTAAGTAAAATGATCACTAGTCAAGCAAGTGGAAGAGGATTATTACTGATTTAGATCAGACGAGTTAATTCACTTTATTTGTTGTTAGATAAGCAGAAAGAGACAGTCTCGTGGTAATTAAATTGAAACATTAAGTTGAGTCATAATACTACATGCTATATACTATTCTGTATTATTAATGAAGAAATGTTATTTATTTCTTGTTAGTTTTAGGTAGTTTTAGGTAGCATATTTCTGTTCTAATAAACAGAATATAATTTCCTTTGAAGCAGTACAAATACGAAGTATTATATTTCCCTATATTTTATATAATACACACTATAAACATGCCTTCATGTAACCATACTTGGTAATACTCACAAGTAGATCTGCAATTGCAAGATGCATCAGCATTGTATGTATTCTTGATTTCGATGTACGTTTCCTACGCGTAATTAGAACTAGTACTGTTGTATTTCCCATAGCAGATACAATCATTAGTACACTATAAACAATGATACTAACAACGTGACCCTCGTTAAAGCGCATATCAATTGGAAGTTCTACATTGTTTGAACCATTGGTTCTTGAATTGGGTAATTCCGTTGTAGGAGAAATTTTTATTGCGCTTCCCATAATGTATCTTGCAGTCATAAAAATTTAATTACAAAAACAAAATTGATTTGTGCAACAGTTCTCTAATTTAATTTGTATTCTAAGTCATACTACTCATTCCTCTGAAAAAGATGATATGATTAACATAAATTCTCGATTAAAATATATAAGATGGTTAAATTTACTAACGGTTTCAGAATAGTGCTTTATTAATTTGCACTTTGATCACTGCGAGAATACACAACAAAAATCACCATCCATCCTTCTCAGTTTTTCTTTATTAACTCTATTTGTAATTAATTTTTTAGATAAGTAGACACACAATATTTGCACAAATTTTCGGAAACTCGAAATTCCCAAAGGCGCATGCTAACGATTGTGAGTGATAAAATTAGGATAAAGTATACAATCGACGTTGCAATAGGTTTATTGTGATGTTCCACTGTCGAAAATATCGCTCGTTGAGACAAAATGAAAAATGATTCGTATCGAAATGCAGAACACGTGATTATTTATCACACTTAAGTAACAGTTCAACGATAATAATAAATTTTAAACTATGAATTTGTTGCTAAACAGCATCAACTATTGAACGAGCAAAAACTACGAATTTCACGATCCAACTAAGATTGACAAGCGGACATGGACACTTGGCCCAGTAATCTGGGGTCAAGTGTTAAATCCAAACTGATAATTACATCAACTTGTTTCCATCATAATTGTCGCAAGATGATGACAATATCAATGATTAACCAGTTACAATTAGTCTTTAAATTGCTTTTATATTGAATACTACATCTGAAAATGTAACATTTGTTAATATAATTTATTTATCTCTGAGACTATTCTAAGATTAATCAACAAGCATAGTATGCATCCGTAAAAGAAATATAATTTTATAAAGTATTGTTACACAAAACAAATATGAAATCTACATGTTTTTTTTTATTGCACAGTGTAGTGTGTACCTAAAAATACTATTATATATTTACTTTACAGACTTATTTTTTCAGCTAAAACCTTCAACTTTTGTATAAAATATTCCAAATAGATCATTTGAATAGGAAAGAATTTGCACATGTACGGAACTAAACATGATCAATAACATTGAACGTTACTCATCCCAATCATCAGTGTCTGGCTGAGAATCGTTTTCACTGGTAGCAGAATTCCTATCCGACGTAGTTGTTTCATTTGGTTTTGGAGGAGGAGGAATTAAGCTTGACATTCTCTCCAAAGCGCTACCCCCAGACCCTGCGATTCCTTTTCTCCTGAGGGCTAACTTTGTATGCAAATCGGCCATTAAATCTCCTCCAACAGAAGCGGAGGACCATCGATTTCGTTTCTCTTCCGCTGGCACTGTATGTCTCAACTTCGCTCTTCCTACACCACCTGCGTTTCGAATTGCAGCCATTAAGTTCGAACGATCATCTACATTTTCTGCTTTATTTTTCTCTACATTGGGTTTCTTCTTCTCAGAATTCTTTTGAAAGTCTTTAGCATCTCTTTCTGATGCAGGTGGTGGTGGTGGTGGTGGTGGTGGTGGTGGTGGTGGTGGCGGCGGCGGTGGTGGTGGTGGTGGTGGTGGTGGTGTCATTGATGGCAAGGATGATTGATGGATTTTTTCTGGATTTAAAGAAACTGTATTGGAAGCATCAGAAGATGTAAATGTCAATGGAGGAGGTGGTGAAAATATAGTCGTATCTTTAGTAGAATCTTTTGAAGAACCAGTATTTGCAAAACCTGGTAAATTTGGAACATATTGTTCGTGCTTTACACTCGAATCTTTTTCGTCAGCAGTTGGAGTTGGAAGATCAAGTCGGACAGTAGGTGTTGTTACTGCTGAAGATGGTGCAATGGGACTTTGAGAATTAAGGTCTAAAATAAATTTTTCATCATCGACAATACCAGGTAAATCTGGAAGTGTTGGTGGTACATTTATTTGAGGCACCTAGAAATAAAATGTATTTAATTTAGTAATAATGTGTATTGTACTAAAATATTTAAATATTTAATCTTTCACCTCGCCTAAAGTTGGAGTATAGAGATAGCTACTAGATGAATCCATTTCTGACATTAACCATGGTTGTATAATTGAGTCAGGTGCATCTTCGATTTGTTGCTTTTCATTTACTCGTTGACCAGTCTGTTTGATAGAGATCTTATAAGGATTATCCATACTATCAAATAGTAGAGCACTAATTGAAAATAGATCAAGAGGAAATGACAATTCATTATTGTCCATATAAACGTCTTTGTTCGTCTTAGATCGCACATGATAAAATTGTAATTTCTCCTGCAAGTTATTATTTCCAACATATTGACCATCCTCTGTTTTACAATTGGAAGGTAAGTATGTTTCAGGCACTTCTTTTATAGATACAGAGCATTTGTAAACTTTTGGTATCTCGTGAATATCTTTATATCTAGATGGTATTGCCATTTCATATTCTCTGTATGTATGATTAGCTGGATACTTCGCAGCGGAATACATTTTCACAGCTTTTAAATTTAAATTTGTTTGCAAGTATTTCAATTGATCTTGAAGTTTTATAGCCCTATTCCTAACATTTAATAATCTGTTGGAAAATTTTAGTGTCTTTAAAATTATATAACAATACAACAATATTTAATAATGAAGAATATAGTAATTACCTTTGACTATTGTCATGAAGTCTCTTGTCAATACAATCAAATATATAAGAAACCGCAGAATTTAAATTATCCAGTGTTTCTGATATTTGAACAATTGTTTCTTCGTGTCTTAAATTGTCAGGAATAACACCTAAATATATGAATGACACAAAATGTATCTCTACATTAAGAAACTTATCTAATAAATGTTTTACATACCAATTTCAATTCGTTCCGGCATTGTTAACAGGTTTTAAAAGCACATTTATTTAATTGTAACAATTGATGTATTGCACATGCACCATTTAGCTGAATTAAATAATCCCGTAAATATTACATTCTTTACCAACACACTTTCTGAGTGTACTAGTATTTTTAAAAATTAACTAAATCGTAAATAAAGGTACAGGAAACATCAGGATATTGACACTTTAATATCGCCGTCCTTCATGTGAAAAAGGAAAAAGAGACTGGAAGAGACTAAAGACAGAGAATAATGTGTGGATTGGAAATGTTGGAAAGCGCGGCGATATTTGAAATTCAGTTACAATTGCGATTCAAAATTTCTTCGCGATTCTTCCAGCGACGAGTGGTGTTCTTCCAATTATAATAACACTAAACTCGATAGAATTTGGACTGAGTCCATTGGTTTTATTCTTAAAATTCTTCGAAAGACTATCGAAGACCGATAAATCCACGAAGAATTTTACGAATAAAACCAATGGTCAAAATTCTATCGAGTTTACATAGTGTCTTTATAATCGGAAGAACGCCTCAAACAAGTTGGCGCCTCTTCCATGAAAACAATTATGAAAAATAAACAAGTTTTGTAATTGAATTAGTAGTGGTACCGACAAGGTATAAGCACCGAGGTATAAGGATAGACCTATCATCTTATGGGACTTCGTGTCACATGTTCTGAAATACCGACTGTTCAAAAAATCAGAGGTTTTGGTATGCCCTCTACGATTTGGAGTGGTGAGTTTAGGAATTATATTGACTTTCAGCACTGACGAGATATCCTCATCGGTGCTGTCAGGTATCGAAGGCGTAGTTGCCAAATCACATCCGAGAATATTCGTCGCAAGGTTGCCAATTTACTGTTACTGCCGTGGAATGTTCAGCACGTATTTCGGCTATTTTCTACATTACGATCACAAATCTGGAAAACTAAAGCGAAACGAGTCAATACATGATTACTACAACTTGAATATTTCATTTCTGTTTACATATAGAAACTTTCTGTTTGTATAATTATTTTAAAGCTGAAGAAATGCTTTTTCGATTTATATAAATAAACTTTTATTCATTGATAATAAACAAAATAATAATTGTTGTTGAAAATTGAAATATGTATTTAAAGCTATTTTTATCTTGAAATCGATTGAAACTGATTCATATAAACTTTTGTTGGTTTCTTTGAAGCTACTGCTACAAAATACAATTTTTATAAAGACGGAAAAATATTGAAAAGATTGTCAACCAAAAATTTTAATGACAGTTGTTATGCGAGGTTTGATATTCATTACAAGTTGCGGCGTGT
>CM052205.1:16084776-16107398 GCA_028454225.1 Lasioglossum leucozonium | reverse complement strand
ACGAGAATGCCGAACGAAACGTGGCTCGGATAGCCGTGTTTTGTTCGTTCGTCAAGAGAACGAAACAGTTGAATTCGAACAAAAGACAAGCGATTTCGATATCGATAGTCATTTGTTTCTGCAGGGAACTTTCTTCATCGTGAAGCGAGCTCCTTCGTAGTCTATGGACAATGTAGTGACGTTCATTGGGTAACGCAAGGCGATGCGTTGATTGGGTTCTGCCGAACGCTGCATTACCGGCTCAACGCACCCTTGATGACTCGTCTCCCTCCACGGTTGGCTCGAGCAACTTTCGAGTGGAGAGAGAGAGACAGAAAAAGAGAAAGCAGACGACTCTGATATTCTCCAACCAAATTCTTCGAAACCGAGGACCGTGTGTCCCGTTCGGAATTTAGTTCGCGACGAAACAAATATATATATCATAATTAATATTAAATATTATATCAAATATTATTATTATTATTTATTTATTATTATTTATTATTAACTATATATATCATATATATAATATTTATATAATATTTAATAATAACAATATTTAATATAATATATTAAAAAGAATTTTAATATATTAGAAAGACGCGAAAAAGACGCCTAAAAGATGCCCTGAAATACGCGAAAAAGACGCTTTAAAGATGCCTTAAAGACGTCTTAAAGATACGTCTTTCAGGCAACTTTTAGACGTCTTTACAAGGCACCTTTAAGACGTCAAAAAGATCTGTGAGAGACGTCTTTAAGACGTAAAGTTTTGCAACAAAGACCTGTTAAAGATGTAGCAACTTTCAGACGTCTTTGAGATGTCTTTGTGCTATCTGGGTAATTATAATATAATAATTAAATATAACAATATAATAATATTTAATGTAATAATAATATTTATATAATATTTAATAATAATAAATAATAATAATAATAAATAATTATTATTATTAAATATTATTATATTATTATTATTAAATATTATATAAATATTATTATTATATTAAATATTATATAAATATTATATATATCATATATATATCATTATAAGGTATTCGAAATACATGAGGAAATTCGAATATACATATGTATTAATAATGTCTCAAGAGACGTTTTTTCTCACACGTCGTTTTGGCGTTTGAAAAAAGGTGCCTTTTAGGCGTCTCATTTGTGACGTAAAAACGACGTCTCTAACAGACGCCTTTTACACGTTCATAAAGACGTCTTTTCTCACACGTCGTTTTGGCGTTTGAAAAAAGGTGCCTTTTAAGCGTCTCATTTGTGACGTAAAAACGACGTCTCTAACAGACGTCTTTAAGAACGTGTAAAAGGCGTCTGTTAGAGACGTAAGACGTAAAGACGTAAAAATGACGACAAAACGACGTCTTTAAGACGTCATGTGCTATCTGGGTTGCACCACTTGGCCAGCGCTATCGACGCCTTCGTCGGTCTGACAAAAAATAAAGGTCGATCCATTTAATTTGAGTAACCACCTTTTTTCAAAGTCGGTTAAAAAATTAGACAACCTATGATCAATTCAGTCTGAATATTTTGTATGCATGCGAATATAAAGCTTTTTATTCTTGTAGTCATTTTAAGGTGAACGAATGTTTTTTCCACTCGTATAAATAAATTTTTATTTGTTGTTAACAAATATAGTAATAATTGGTGTTGAAATTTCAAATATATTTACTGATTTGAGGCTATTTATATAATGAAGTTGCGTTTAAAGCTTAGCTTTGTAGTTTGAATAAGTTATTAATGCCTTTGTTTTGTAATGTTCATGAAAATTTTCATAAAAATCATTTAATTGCTATATAATGCACATACGATTATTTAACGATACTCTTGTTTATTTATTTCTCTTCTTATTGTTCAAAGCAATACGTAGTTGATCAATAAATACATATTAATAGTCGGCTGTACAACATATATTATACTTCATTGTACGTACAGTTTTATTCATTTATTATTTATACCCAACTTGAGGTTTCAATACTCTAAACTAATCATAATCGAAAGCAGTATTTGAAATCGTTGAGACATTTTAGAAAACAATATTTTATATCTTCGCGGGACTGCAGTATAGCTATTTTTAATTTTAATTCCTACCGCTAAGATCGCTATAAGTATATTCCAGTTCCAGTTGGTAATACAGGATGTGACACTATAATGGTAATGGGGCTACGTGACCCCAAAAACGTGTGACAAAAAAATGCATTGTATGATAGGTCTATCCTTATATCTCGTTTGTGGTCTTACTTATTCCGGGATTCGAATATGCGCGGTTAACATAAAACAAGATAGTACCCGTTTAAAACGTAGGATGGCGCTGACATCGATTAGGGCGACATCACACCTTACAAGGTATCGAGTATTCCCACTGGTAGCGGACGTCTATTTTAATTATCCATTTTATGGTGCTGGCCATGATAATAGCAGACGATATATCAGATAATGTCAATTACACGTAAGATTTATGTTTATTGACAAATAAAAAAAATAAAAAAAAAAATAACAATCGAACATTGTTATCGAAGAAAGACCCTGCAAAGTATTAGCCAGTCAGCAACAGTCCGCCGATAGATATGGTAGACAATCTCGCCGCAAAGTTATGCTTACTTTTACCGGAAAAAGCGCAGTCAGGTACACACAACACGATTTCATAATTTTTTGTTTTTTAGTAATACGAACAGTTGATGGACACGTTGATCTTTACATGCATCATAAATGAAATGTACTTTGTAACACGAAAGATTGATTTGTAGCGGAACAATGGAAATTATTGGGACAAGAGAAGGATGGATCTCTGTTGGTTGGATGGACAGAGGAAACTGTAGAGAACGACATATCCACGTCGTATACTGCTGTAGGCCATTACGACCGGATTAACGATAAGTTACAGGTGTGTTACATGTACGAAAGAAAAAAAAAATGAAAATAGAATGTTATTATCAATTTGGAATTACTTGTATTCGTATGACCCAGGTGTTACACAAATTCGGCGAGATGTTAAACATAGTGCAAGCAACGATAAATCAGAGTCGAACGGTTTTCGGGTACGTGATAAAACAGAAAATCTGTCCAGACTCCACTGTGGAATCTATAACAGAAACAAAAGAAAATATATCAACCGACACAGAAGCTTATGAAGCATACATCGCCGAATTCCAACAAGACAATGTAAAAGTCCATAATTTAAATACAAAAAGGACCAAACAAGTACGCATACAGTTTTTATACAGAGAAAAAGATGACGGACATCTGAACAAATTTTTGTTATTAATTCATCAAGAATGTAAGCTTTTTGTTAATCGAAATGGAACGTCTTCCGCTAATAGCTGTACAAAATCAATTATATCATTGTATAGGTATTCTAATATATACTATACTGTTCGATGGGTCCGAGTCAAATTTTCGAATGATAAAGGAATTGAAATCTGAGCTGCTGGTCAAAGCTTTTATTTGGGCTCAATGGGACATGGTCAATCAGGTTTTGTATCATATACATCATCGACGAATTCCGGTGAGCGTAGTTTCTGAAAATGAGGAAGAGAAGCAGAATAAATGTACTCGAAGTAATCCAACGCTTAGCGGTCTCCAATTTCACGACGATTTACCGCACGAAACAGTGGTAACTAATTTCTTAACATATGTATACATACTAACTTAAGTGACCCAAAAAAAAAGTCACGCGAAGGTCACGATATTATGGGACGTTTCTCTTATTTCAGTTGAATATACCGCTGAATCTACCTCAATTGTCAACTTCGTCCAACTGTGGAACCTACGAGGACGACGTTATACCTTTAAGAGTTCACGATTGTTCGTTAGATCTGATCGTAGTCTCTGATTCGAAAGGAATGGTCTGTGTCTGCCACCACTACCTGTATCGCCCGGTAAAGCCGCAACAGCATGTGCTTAACTCGCTGAGTGAATCTAATACAGTGCACTTTGCATACTCGGTAACGCTTCTTCACCACAGTTGTGTGATTCATTGTGTAATACCAGGCATACCATGGTCACGGGCAAAAATCATAAGACCGACGTTCGCGATCTACGAACATCACCACATGATCGTGCTGGTACAAGGTTTATTTACTCACCTGCTCGAGATCGGAACGAATCACGAACCATGCTGTCACATACTCTGTGGCCCGTTAACTTCTATCACGTCGCGTTCGTCTTACTTGGTACCGTTGCTTGAATTCGAGAAACCTAACAAGGGGGCAGGCAAAAAAAAATATGACGCGTCCTCCCTCGAAGGAACCAACGCTACTACTTGTTCTAATACGAACATACTAACGATAGATCTTCCTACGCTAGACTTGGTACAATTAACAATCCCTTCTGACTTCTTCGTCCAAGTGTTTCGCAAAGAGGCGTCGCTGGAAGTGCGTTTGGGAATACTCCATTACTTTCTCTGCCACAGAAACGACATCGATATTATTTCGGAATTAATGTGCTCGATCGCAGAGAAACCGAGATCGTTGGAAATAGTACGATACATGCAAGAAATTCTTATCGGCGGTTCGTACGCGCTAGTACAAAAGAATTTGCTTGTCGACGCTGTACCGTTGCTAGCGTTGCTACCTGTCACGACTATGGAAGAGTACACGAGTTTCGAGATCAAAGTGAACGATCTAAGTATAACGCTCAGTCATGAGAAACTCTGGAACACATCGGTAATGTTGCTTTCGCCCCAACAACGGCTGATCCCTTACCGTAGCGACTTGTGGAGCAGATTGTGGGATCAACTGAGTAAAAATAACGGGGAGAAAACGAGATTCAAGCCGAGCAAAGTTGCAGAGAAATTGTTAGTTTCCTTAGCGTGTTACCAACCCGAAGCACTGTCTAGATCCAGTACTCCAATGTCTCCGAGCGGAGGGTAACGTTTTTTTTTTTGTGTGTGTGTTAACAATTAACGATTAACAATACTAGATTTGCATGCTGTTCAAACAATATCTATGTTCCACCTTTATTCCACTACCGCAAAATTCAATTCGATCGTTTCTTCAAGTTCTATACACTGAAAAAGAGGAATTGTAAAAAAGATTGAGTAATCGACTAGAATGAATATTGCAGATTGGTTGTGGCTGCAGCAGTATCGCTCGGCGAACTCACAGGTGGACGCAGCAACAAACTATTGGATTCTAGTAGTTTGCCGTTCAACGAGACCGAGAGTTGTACAGCTTCTAAACAGGAACATGTCGTGTCCGTGAATTTAAGGGAATTGTCCATGTATTTACTGAAACATGGTACACAGACGTCCGTGATACATGTCCAAGGGTCCTGTACACCGCTGCATGTTCATGCTATGGCAACTAGACACGTGGCAGCGCAACTAGAAGCATCCAGAGCTCTCTGTCAAATGTTGTGCAGAGCTGCGAACGTTGATCCCCGACTTGAACAGGAACGAGGTTTTATATTAGTGTAAGACGAAACCGATAAACAGGTGCCATTCAATTTTTCCATTCTCCCTTTTCGATGCGCTGCACGGTCGTATTCTTATTTTTAGGGATCAATTGGACGAAGCGAGACGGTGGTTATTGTTCATACTACTGGAACGCTACAGGTGTGCGATAGAAGGCTTAGCGTTTCCTGCACCGCAAGGATTCACGTCATTTTTCACTTACCTCGGCTATAGAACTCTAAACTATTCGATGTTCCTGCAATATATTCAACGATCGGTATTCGAGTTGCAAGTGGACGTGACCAAAATTATTATGGCTGGTACAATAATCGCTTTTACATTTCGAGTAACATCTTTATTACTCGGAATTTTTCTATAATGGTATATTCCATTTTATAGACATCAGCGACACAAAAGAGAACGCTGTTCGTAAATTGACTTTGTTATCTTTGCTACCAAGATCGCGAGCCAAGAGACTGTTGAATCAATGGTTGCACCCAGTCAGCTTTATGATAAGAGCTCGCGAACACGCTGCGAATATATTGTCTGGCGAAGTTAGTCAAAACCGAGGCAGAACGTCGCAGTATAGAAATCATCATAATGGTAATAATAAATTATTGAAACAAAAAAGGTCAACGGCCTCGCTGAAAACACCTGTTCTCGTTCGATCACCGAAGTTAAGCGGCGTAGGGCGGGGAACGCACTAGGATGGGTGACCGCTCGGTAAAAAACCGGGAAGTGGCCCTCTGGGTGCGTTTCACGTGTTGTTGGAAAAATAGGTGGTTCGGAACCCACCTTAATAAAAAGTTAGGTCTCGCTTGAAATTAGGCGATAGTTGAGGATTGATAAAGGGGGAGGTGGTGGAATGGATTTGAAACCCTGAGGGGACCAATATCATTACATACATAAATACATTGAAACAAGAAAGAAAATTACTCTGTGTAAAATATGCATGTATAGTAGGTATATACAAAAGTAATTCTTTGCAGGTTTAGCTGCATTTCCCTCAGCAGACCGTTTATCTCCTCTAGATACCTTCCTCGATCTACTTACAGCAAAAGGTATGCGTTTATATACAATATTAGTCTATCTTGTGATTTTTACACATAACATTGTGAAATAATATTACTTTACAGCTAGCTTAGCCGAATTAGATTTTGGATTACTTATAGAAGCTACAGTTACGTCTACAGAAGATTTTTTATAGGTAACTGTATTTTAGTCGAATTTTAACTATACTAAACTGCAGCAATTTAGAACCTTTTTTTTATAATCAAAAATAGTAGTACAAGTAATATTTTAAACGTATCAAGTGCCATTGTGCTATCTTCCAAGCTATCCAATGTATGAATGTGATCGTAATACGTATTTTTTAAATGTGTAGGTGTTCGGTTCTTAAGAATTCTATATGGTAAGCGTTTTTGTAATTTTAAAATAACTTTGTATACTGTCGACAACTTTAAGTATGCACTCTTTTTATACTACTGCTTTAGAATAGTTAAAAGGTCTACTGTGAGCTAACTTTCGAATGTTCTAAATACATTTGGATTTTTTTTTTAAGGATTGTATCTTATATTTTGTTGTGTTGTATACTTACATTTAACAGAGCTGTATCATTCTTTCTATTAATCTTCTATTATTATTATTATTATTATTACTATTACATTGTTACAGTTTTGTGTTGTTAATGCTTTAATTAGACAATTATTTATTATAACGTTGTATCCATATTAATTGCAGATAATTTTAATAATATCATGTGCAATATTTGTGTAAGTTAAACGATTTTAAATATTTTTAACTTTCGTCGCATTTTCTATAGCCACAAACTTCAGAAATTTCTACCCTGCTTCGTCTTGACACGAACGCATACTATATATTGTTAACAAAAATACATATCAGAAGATATGTACAAAAGTACAGCAGTATTAATTTTTCTGTAAATGTGAATATAAATGATTACATAGCAATTGCGTGTTTTTATATTGCCCATCACTGTATAATATGTATGTAACTTAGTTATATATATATTACAGTTTCTTAAACAACATTTCTGCGAAATTATATTTTATATGTGGTAACATTTGTACATTGAATGTAACTTACATTAAAAGGAAATATTACAAACAATACTTAAATGCTTAAAAAAACACCCTAATATATAAATTAAAATATTTATTTCAATAAACTATTCAGAATGTAGAATTGTAGAAGTGGAAACAATTATTGCAAGGAAGAAAGAATGTTTTTTATAATGAAAATTATATTCGATTAAAATAATTATTATTTGGCAATAGTTATGAGCATTCGTTGTTGAATGGAAGACAGGCAATATTACGTTAATTTCGGCATACAAGGGGTAAAGAATATTAAAACTAAATTAGCTAATCTCAACATGGAATCCAAATAATTGTTCCACCAAATCGTTTGTTACTAGTATTGTTTTTTCTTTTTCTTATGATTTTAAGTAATTTTACCTATCTTTGTATTCTTTGTATCACAATGTGTTAACACTTAAACATTGTTTGTAACAAAGTTAACACTTAAAACATTGATATGTTTTTTAGTAGTTCGGTTGCAGTACCTTCTCAATAAATTTTTTCATATCGCTCGTTTCCTGCGAAAATAATAATCATTATCGATTAACAAGTTCTGTTAAACAACTCAGAGAATGTCTTACCTCGTCACAAAATGTATGCATCAATCCTCTATATGTCTTAAATTCTGTTTGTGTCATAAATTGTTTGAGATAAGATGCTGTCATTTGTCCCCACTTATACGGTACTATTGGATCGCAATCGCCGTGACACTGTAGCAATTGAGTGTTTCTATTTCCTATTGCTTCCTGAATAGTACAGAGTATTCATATTAGTGATTAAACATTATAATTTCATGTGCTATTGTATTTTTTATTATATTTTCTACGTACACCAGGGAACTTCTGATGGAGAGGAAGCCAACACGATAAAGCTATAACACCGGCTAGGGGTTCTGGAAATGTAAGAGCACTATATAAAGCTAGAGCACCACCTTGACTAAAACCACCAAGTACAATGCGTTTTGTAGGTATTCCTGCTGCAACTTCTCCTGCAATTAACGAGTGTACCATCCCTGTAGCTTTTTTTATGCCTGCCTCGTCCTCTGGACCACTTGGGTCCAATGTTTGCAAATCAAACCTATATTTTTCAATGCATAAATCTTTTTGTCAATGTTAATATACAAATCCTTGTGCTTTTTATACCATGAAATACTACCACTGCCATTTATTTTGTAGGCTAATTCTATACACTTACCAACTAGGCATCAGTAATCCATAGTTTAATGTCACCGGCTGCTTAGGCCTATCATAATGAGACTATATTATATATTTAATAGGTGAGCATGGAACTATTTTTTTTTAAATAAAAGTGTACATACGCGGAAGGGCAGATTACTTTAACATGAGGTGATCGTATGGCGCTTAATGGACTGGCCCAGCCATGTCTGTGAAACCAAATGGAAATTATATTTACATGTAATGCAAATATCAACTATTGTCATAGCATTGCATAATTCATTATCTCACCCTGTATCACCCAACCCATGGAAGAATATTAGCTGCAACAATGGAATAATGAAATTGTAGTATGCAAAATTATGTAAAAAAAATCGTATTATTTGTACGAAAGCGTTTTATATTTATATAAATACTTAATTGGTTAACACGTTTCATTTTGTACATATATCTTGAATAAAGATAACGCGTTACAAACCTTAAATGTAGAATACGAACCACTATAATTCGAAACGTATGTTTAATATTTGGATAACGATAGTGCTACAGAATTAATTAACTTATGCATAATTGAAAATCATTCTGCACTAAATAGATATAACCAAGAAAGAAACACGTTGCGCAAAGATATTCTCTTTTTCTTACCGTTGCTGTATGTTTGGCGGTAGCCGCAATTACAACAGGACTCATCGATGTCATTATTTCTCGCGCTTTCGGACGGGCTGTGCAAAAATAAGCAAAAAAGCTTAATGCTTTTGTAAAAATTTGCGAATGCAAAAGCTGTCATCAGATACACATGCAATAGGCGGAAGTCGTGCGCATGCTTTATAAAATGCAATGTATTTTCAAATGGGGACCAAAGTATTTAAAAAGTATTTATGTATATACATAGTTGGCACAAACCTGTAGTATTGCTCATCATCAATACCTTCAGTGTTACGTACTTTATTATCGTGAAAAGGTTCATGGTGATATTCGAAATGTCAATACAAATTGTAGAATCAACTATATTTAGAAAGTTCATAAGAATATATGCTTGAAATTTGATATTTACGCAACGATGCTTGTCTATAGAATCATACGATTTTAAGAGAATGCAATTTTACATTTTATGTTGCGAGAATTAAATAATAATTAATTGTAATTGTACTTTTCAAATTTCTAAAAAATTTCAATTTTAATCTAATTTCAAAATAATTTATAATTTCTGACTTTTCGATTCTGAAAAGAGAACCAAAGACTTGTTCGTCCACGATAAGGTATGTTTAATGCAACAACAATGTTTAAATATTTAAACAACCTGAAAATATTTCAATATTCATTGATATTAATCATCCTATCTGGAGTGTAAAGAGTACTCGATTTTCATATTTTAATTTGGAATTTGGACATTATAAATACCCCTTAGCATCCTCTATAATCTATAAAATGTCCCCCATAACCGCACGTTTCTATTCCCACTACAGTTCATTGCACAGCCAGTAGTGCGCAGCCCTTGAAAATAGTGAAAAAGGAACGAGCAAGAGAGACGGAAACAGAGCAGCCCTTGATATATAATGTACTTATGTAGTACTTATTTTGTATTCGCGTGAACCCGTATTTTTGCGTTACGTTTCAATGCGAGATTTACTATTCGATTAGTAAACCGAAAGCTTGTAAAAAAAGAGTAAGGACAGACAAATGATAAAGTAAAATAAGTTATGCCTATGCCATTATTGCATATGCATATATATATATATATATATATATATAAATTGTTCTTCTTTGTCATCGACGTGAAGCAGCACTGTCGCGGTAACGAGTCGCTAGCCAATGAGAGGCAAGGCAAAAATAGGTTCTCCTGTTCTCGAGTGTGCGTCGAATGATTGGACGATATAGAGGGTTTTCCCTGAAACAAGTTATAGAAAGGAAATGCACAGGGACGCCATCGTGCAACGTCTCGACCAATCAGAGACGAGTAGCTAGTGTTTAGTGACGAGTCTGCGACGTATACATTTTGGAATGCAGAAGCGGTGGCCCAGTGAAAAGATGGTGTTCTGAGGGCTCGAGACATTCGTTCCGTGGTCGTTCCTAGCTGACGAACTGTGGTGCCGTGGTTGCCAGCCATATTGTTTTACCGCAGTGTTTGTTTTGGTGCAGCCTTGTTCGAGTCGAACGGAATCCGAGGAGATCGGCTTAAAGGAAGCTAGAACAGTCGGAGTGTACTCGAAGAAACTGTTCAGGCGGTGCGCGTACACGGTGGTTTTGCTGTATTTTTCGGCATAATCATTCGTTGCTCGCGGGCTAAGCCCATAATAATCCGTGGGTGTCAGTCGTGAGCCAGGGCGGTGAACAGCAGAAATGGCCTGCGCCACTTTAAAGAGATCTTTGGAGTTCGACCCGGTGCATAGTCATGGTCGTCCCAGTAAACGACGAAGATGCGTGCCGATGTGTGTTTCGCCCGGTACATCGACGCAAGCCAACTCCAGACCACAGAACCCTTCGCCTTTCGGTGAAGTAGCTCACAAACTGACGCCTGGTAATTAACTATATGTTACGGCCATTTTTCTTTTTCTTCCTCTTCTTTTTCTCTTTCTTTTTTTCTTTCTTCCATCCTTCCTTCCTTTCTTTCCCTGTTTCCCCTATCTGCCTACCTCCCTACCTCCCTACCTTCCCCTCGTTTCTATCTATTTCCTCGTTACAATGTGACGGTAGAGAAGGGATGGTTAGGAGGCCATTCCAGCGATTTAAAACTTGAATTCCCGACGTTTGTAAAAGGAAGGGGGGGGGGGGGGGGGGGGGGGGGGGGGGGTTTTTGGGGGGGGGGGGGGGGGACGCGTAAATCATATGGTAATGTAGTAACGGATATCGGGGAATCGAACTTATTCTCCTTTTTATTTATATAAACGAACCCACAATACTTGTAGCGCAACCAGAAAAGGGATTCAATAGGACCAGTTCAACGGAAAATATAGAATATGACTTTTACATACGATTTTACGTTCTCGAGAAAATTGAATTTAAAGATTTGTCGAGCACACACCACTAGATAGGTACAGTAATTCATGAAGAGACGATGCCCATTCAACAGCACACCTGCTTTGCAACTTTTCAAACTCGATTTCCTTGTAAACGGACCTGCCTATGAAAAAATTTCGTTCTATATTTTAAAATTATTGTTTTTCCATAGAATTGGCCCATTTCTCGATTATAATACTGGGACACCCTGTTTGCATCTCTTTTCGAGTGACGTTACGTTAAAACGACTTTGGACCTGTAATGTCGTGTTTTTAAATTCACTTTCATACAAATTTATAATACAGTATATGTTAGTTTTCACACTTCTTTTTGAATTTATATACTGAAAGAATTTAAACATTTAATTAGTTCTGGACTCTATGTTAGGTGACTGCCTTATAAATTCATATCAACTAGGTAAAGTGGTATGACTAAGGTAATAATATATTCTGAGTGATAACAATTTTGTTTTGTACATAGAAAAAATGGCTGCAAATATAAGAGAAGAAATCCGAAGACTGCATCGACGCAAACAATTACATTTTAGTCCACAAACTAATAGCGGTGACTCTTCGGACATGGAAGGTCCTGCTAGTCCTTCAAGCCCATCTGCATGCGGTTCAAATTCATATAGTTATAGTCCTAGCGGAAAGGAAAAACCTTTATTCACATTCAGACAGGTATATATATATATATTATACCGTAGCATAGCAATAATTCGACATAAGTAAATATGAAGTGCATATAATTTTGTATAATAATGTTAGTATCGTTAGTATGAAATTAAGTAGTAATTGATTATGTTCAAGGTTGGCTTGATTTGCGAGAGAATGCTTAAGGAACAAGAAACACAGATTCGAGAAGAATACGATCAGATTCTAAATATGAAGCTGTCCGAGCAATACGATGCTTTTGTCAAATTCACCTATGATCAGATACAAAAGAGATTCGAATCTGCAGCAGCGCCAAGTTGTAAGTGAATGATGACATGAAAATAATTCTGAGACAAATATTTATTGTGTTTTAAGATTATTTTTTTTATTTTGATCATTTCTGTGTTTTAGATCTATCCTAAAACAAGATTCTTATCCATAAGAACATGTTTCTGTGAAGAATATTAGGTGAGACACACGTATACGTGTAAGCTTGCTTATTTTTACAGAGTAAAATAAGTCGATCGTTTCTTTAATTACCGTTATACGATTTTCTATTGTTTCACTTGTTATTGTAGATTTCTACTGTGTGAGACAAATTTTGCTTGAAGTTTCAAATGAGGTAAGCAGCATCGCCTCGTTCGAGAAAACGTCTTTAAGAAAATTCATATTATAATTTACATCTAAAAAATCTGTCTGGTAAAAACGAAAAAAAAAATTAGTAATGTAAGTTTGGTAGGTTTGCAACAACAGCAATCATACTACGAAAAATCTACAGTGTATACTATTGAATTTACATGAACTAACAATATTTGTACTGGCTGATATTAGAAATGCGCTGGTATCAGGGAACTGTACCGAGATTCTAGTTATGTACAAATGTTAATACATATAGAAGTTGCACACAGTGTGTAACTATGCTTGACGTCAGGAGCCAAGAAACGTCTTTGACTTGCCCAGGGTTCTGTAACATCACATGCAATTGTTTGGAATTAGATGATCGTTTATTTCTTACAAATTATCGATTACTCTTACAAACCATCTAACAATAACGATGAATTATTCTTTGTTATTCTAATGACACATTGTATTACGTCTCGCTCAATTATATGCAATGACAAATACTCTTATAACGCAGAAATATGAAAATGTACATGCAAGTATTCGAGGAAGAAATTATCGTTTACTGAAAGATATCTTGCGAAACCTTATTCCGGGGAAAGTTGTTTCCATGGTTTTTTAATTATACTTTACAGAGTAAAGTAAAAAATAACACAAGCACGTTCAATGTATTTAGATAATTTTATTTTTACAATTACGAAACTATATTTTTTAGTTCACGTGTACGACTTAGTGCATGTACAAACTACCACTGCGAGCAACATTCCCCTAAATATTGATGTGTTCGAACTTCGCAGAAAAAAACGATCAACGAAACATTAACTCGGATACAAGAAGCAATGATTACTTCTCTGGAGATTGAACGATTGAGCTGTAAAATCTTAAGAACAATTTCACATGCGTAATTTGTTTGCCATAAAAAAAGTAACATTTATTTAAACTTTTTTACGTACGGTAAATTTCTCTTAGTACAATTTTTTTTTATTTAAAAAATTCAAATACGAAGATTTGTAAAGAAAGTGAAAGGAACGTATGGTATACAGTATTGTACGAACCTATTGTCAAGAATGAGTATTTGAAATAAAGATTTCATAAAATTTTACTAATATTTCTGTTCCCTGGTAGCAACGACTTTCTGTAGCATAATAAAGCAGTAAATAATGAACATATATACCTACACTTTAACTGTGCCTATTATTAGACATATTTATCGCGATAATTCTAGTATATATTACTTAACTGTTATCGACCTTAAAAATTGTTTAGTTTATAGTCATTCGTTTTTATATTGTACCTCGTTTTTCTTGCGTTTAATTTTGGTCTTTTTCTCTTCTTTTTTACTTCAAACAAACCAAATAGGCCGTATTTAATTCGAATCAGGTTTTCTTGATTGCTGTATCTATTTTTTTGTTATGACATGAAATTATTCATATCTAAAAAAAAACGCATAAACATCAAGAAACGTTAATCCGAAGAAGCCGTGTCGGCATCTTGCAAATTCGTTTTATTACTATTTAAGAGACGTATATCCGAAAATCGATTGTTTCTCCATTTATAAAAAATACATTTCGAAAAAGGGCATTAACATTTGCCTTATTCATTCACAAAAATGGTGTCTTTCAGTTACCAGAACGATTTTGGGAACACATTACTAAATAGTGTTTGCACAATAGTGTGTAAATAATATACCAAGTGTTTATTGACTACTGAATGTGAAAGAAGAAAGAAATACAAGTGGCTTTAGTTAATTAACGATATAGGTAATACCTACTTGAGAAACAGTAGATATTGTTTACTATTAAGAAAAATTTGTGAAAAATACACCGAAGTGATTCCTCAGTCATTCAGGGGATTTTGATTTCAATTAAAATACCTCCATATTATATTATGTAAGCACTTATTATCGAAATAAATATAAGTCTAAGACTGATCATGTGTACTTCTTTATTTTGATCTCTGAGCGTACGTATAGATAGATATTTGGTTACACATATATAGAACTAAACAAAATCGTTGAACATTTTGTAAAGAATTTCGATTATTTCAGTATCCTGTGATCCGAATACTTCAATTTTTACAAATATTTACAAAACGACGATCCGTGCACTTAAGAAGAATACAAACAAAATTTTGCACAAGTTTGGAATTTCAATCACCTTCCTGGTTGAATGTGCACGAGCTACTGAATCAGCTCTTCGATGCACGTAACGAACCACTTACATGTATGTTCTAATCTTATTATCTAACTCTGGTAATAAAATAATGCTATTAGTAGTATGGCTTCAAGAAGCCCTTCCGAGACTATATGAAGTTCCCTGTGCATGCTAAGAGACTGTCACTTCTGGGCGGGAAACAAACTTCTGTTATTTCATTTGATTCGAAAAAAAGTGCCAAATGTTTCCTCTCCTGTTTTTGGCTTACGTTGTAGCCATCAAGGTATACAAGAAGACTACTCCAAATGGTAAGCAATAGAATACAATACTGAAGATATATTACAGTTAGACAGACAATCTTTATGCAAAATAAAAAGTTTGTGTATCAATTACAAGATACAGGAGCTAAATCAAAATCAAAATTTTTTTCTTTCATTAATAATTTTAATACATTGATTCTCTCAAATTTTTTCAATGTCTATACAGTTTTACATTGCACCTGCTCAGTTTTGTCGTAAAACCCGCCGTCTAATTATAATACTCAAAGATCTGTTACATATGCAAATGTCACGGCTTTATACTAATTGTTGTAGGAAAAGTCACGGTGTACCTTGGCAAAAGAGATTTCATCGATCACCTAGAAAGTGTAGATCCCATCGATGGCATTGTCGTTGTTGAAACTGATTATCTTCAAGGACGAAAGGTTTATGGACAGGTAAAAATTAAAATTTTGCTCGTTCGAATATTAATCGGTTCGAGCTTATCTATATTTCAAGTATATATATATACATAAATATATATTGTTCAGGTGACAACAACTTTCCGCTATGGCCGCGAAGAGGACGAGGTCATGGGTGTCAAATTCAGTAAAGAACTCGTCTTGTGTCGCGAGCAAATAGTGCCGATTAAAAAAGAAAAACAAGACATGACACCTGTGCAGGAACGTCTCCTGAAGAGACTCGGTGAAAACGCATATCCTTTCTTGTTCCAATTCCCGCAGAGCTCACCCAGCTCTGTCACACTGCAACCCGGCGACGACGATATGGGAAAACCTTTGGGAGTAGAATATACTATCAGAATATACGTCGGCGAACACGAAGAAGATAAGGTAGCGTAACTATTCAAATTTGATTACCTATTTACTCGCATTCATCGCAAAACATTCAAACCAAGTTAAAATGATTTGAACAGGGACACAAACGATCATCTGTAGCATTAGCGATAAAGAAATTGCAGTACGCCCCACCTTCGAGAGGCCGTAAACTACCCAGTTCTCTGGTTTCCAAAGGATTCACTTTCTCTCAGGGTAAATTGAATCTCGAAGTTACGCTGGACAGGGAAATTTACTACCATGGAGAAAAGGTGGCAGCGAACGTCATAGTTACCAATAATTCTCGGAAAGCTGTGAAGAACATCAAGGTATTTAATCTACTGGCTGTAATGTTGAAACTGTATCTCGTCTGTATTGTGCATTTAGTCATTGTGATTTTTCAGTTGTTTGTGGTTCAGCATTGCGAGGTCACAATGGTCAATACCCAATTCTCCCGGCATGTAGCAAGCTTGGAAACACGCGAAGGTTGTCCAATTACGCCCGGTGCATCTTTCACGAAACAGTTTTATCTTGTACCATTAGCCAGCAGCAACAAAGATCGACGTGGCATTGCTCTTGATGGACATCTGAAAGTAAAGATGAAGTGA
The DNA here is from genome assembly GCA_028454225.1 of Lasioglossum leucozonium. Lineage (NCBI taxonomy): Eukaryota > Metazoa > Arthropoda > Insecta > Hymenoptera > Halictidae > Lasioglossum > Lasioglossum leucozonium. Next base: position 16,090,610 of record CM052205.1, on the reverse strand, counting down.
CACTATTAAAAATATATTTACGACTCTTTGTACTTTATACTGTTCTCACTATACTTCCTTTGTATTTGATTCAGGACGATGATGTGAACCTTGCATCTTCGACTATGGTTGCCGAAGGTAAAACGCCTAGCGATGCTATGGGTATAGTCATCTCTTACTCTGTGAGGGTGAAATTGAATTGTGGTACCTTGGGTGGTGAACTGGTTACAGATGTGCCATTTAAATTAATGCATCCGGCTCCAGGTAAATCCTAACTAACAATGTCATTACGATAACTAATTGTTGAGCTTATATTGTAAATGTGTAATATATTTTTTGTTTTTTTTCAGGAGCTGCGGAAAAAGAAAGAGCTATATTGAAGAAGAACAAGAGCGTTGATCGAACACGCTATGAGAATTCTTACTCTAACGACGATGACGATAATATCGTGTTCGAAGATTTTGCTCGTCTGCGTCTGAACGAACCAGAATAAATCATCTTCGAAAAGGCAATTATTTACGTCAAAAGAATCTTAGATTCTAGAATAGATAATATAGTCTACATTTAATTTAGAATCAAATAGAATTGTATTAAAATAGGTAGGTAGTACAATATAATGTATATAAATAGAACACATCGTCTCTAGGATTCTTTTGATGTAAGTTACATTGAAATATCAAACAAAGAATAAAACGGTACAGCAGGTAAAATAATATCTGTGCCGATAACATGCGCGCGCGGCGTCACGCGGAAGTAAATAAATGTTGATGTGAGAAAAAAAATGTGAAAAAAAGTACAAAAAAAAGCGAAAAGTACCATACAAAAAATGTGTACCGTCTTAAAATTTCTATCCGATGGTGGTGGTCGGCTAGAAATTCTCGTAAAGACAAACAAAAAAAGATAATTCAAAGTAAGCTTAATAAATACTTTATATTCGGCTAAGTTTAAACTTTCCCGCCTTACCAGAAGTGACATGTATGCTATTAATTTTGATTAATTGTGATTATAACGTGTCTGTAAATGTTCATTTAATACAAACTGATGACATTATTGAGTTATAATCTATATGTTAGAAGAAAAATATAAATACTGCAAGATGCGGATGTCTGAACTTCATTTCTTTTACTTTCGAACGTTTTAACCAATAACCAATTGTGCAAGTGAAAAGAACATCGACTGTTACCAATCCCAGAAAATTATATATTTGATGACTATACAAAATATTACAAGGATCTTAGTAACCATTCAGTCTTGAATAGCATCGTTAAATAACTAACAACGCTGACTGTATTCTGTCTAGTCATACATATGAGAATAATATTCTTGATATGCTTGAATGTACGCTTCTTTTTCCACCGGAGTCATCTCTGCGATCAATGTGTCGTTCACATCTCCGATTGCAACGGTTTTTCCTGCAACAGTTACCGTCGGTACCAAATCATCGTCTTCCGAATCCATCGTGTCCACTTCTCCTAAAGAAATATTAAAAAGTGTGTGAATCTCCTTGATAAAACACCAATTTGAAAACACATTGAGAAATATATTTACACATACCTGTGTCGATCGTTTGCATTTCAGCGACTTCTTCGTTATCGCTGCTATCGCTAGATTCTTGAGGCAGCACAGACTTTATAGCGGCTGCGGCGTTCGTTCCTCCTTTCTTCTCATGTGCCAACAATACAGACATAATATCTTCACCCTGCTTATTATTTGTTATGGTTGTATTAGTGGCAGTGGCTGCAGCTTTATCTAGTATATTCTCTTGCGTATTTACTCCGTCCGGCTAGAGATTAGGAAAGCTATTAGCAATGAATTCTAAGAAAAGACAAAGATTACTACAACAATCAGAAGTATACCTGTGAATCAGAATTGATAACTGTGCTTTCCATCATCCAAATTGGTCTTTCCTTTCTCCTATTCGCCGCATTATCATCGGCGGATTCGTCACCGATTGTAACATCTACTCTGGTATCTTCCACCATGAAACCTGACGATCTCGTAGCTTCACCAGACCATTGTTCACCAGGTGCTCTTAGACTGCTTGGTTTTCTTGTATCGATACTAGAAAAAAAAATTATAAATGAGCTACAATACGTACATATATCTATATAAAACAGACAATATAATTTAAAAAATATATACCCTTTAATGGTGTTTATGTCGACTGGTTCTGGTTCTAATATTTCAGGTGCCAATTTGATACCTTCTACTTCCCGTAGTAAAATATAAAGGGGCTCTAATTGTTCATTAAATTTGGCTAACAAAAGCCTTGAATCTTTCTTTGGAAGTGCAGATTGATCTTCCTCAACTACTTCGCGACAATAGGTGCATCTAAATTCACCAGTGGTCATATCAAACAATTGATCTGCCTACATTATATTACATTAATAAATATTTCCTGTTCTCATTGCTTTTATGCACACGATAAACAATGTAGGAGTCAAGCATATAAGCGTATTTACCTCTAGGTCAGTAAATGTTTTTAAACAACTTGTACATTTAAAACTTGCCCTGCTCGTAGCATCTCTTTCCTCTGTTTCCATTCTCTTCCTCATTAAGTCTAGCTTATATTTAACCACATTTACAAAAGTCTGAACAGATACATATGTTTGTGTATATATATATGATTATGAATATGACAATTTCTTTAATAAGTAAATAATAATAATAGCATATGCTATTTAAAACTTACCTTATAGTTTATAAAATAATAGTTAACTTTTTGTGCTTTTCCATCCGAACCAGTTTCCATTTTCAATCTCACTTGTATGAATTTATCGTTTCTTAACGTGGATATCCTAGCTCTTAACATTTTACGTTCGAATTTCAAAAGTTCACAAATATCATCTTCTTTCATACCTGTTTGTGTGTAAAGCATCGAATTTTATTAATTACAATACGATCTTACATGTATGATATTACAAATTTGCATAGATATTGAACTTTTAGCTTACATGGATTTCGTACTAACATATCAACAATTAATGCATCTTCTATTGTATAAAATCCACGTACTACCAAACGTGCTAATTGTTTCAAACTGCTTGGAACTTCTGTAACAAGTCGTTCTTCGCCACTCATTTTTCTTGTTGTTACATACAATAAAATATTATTGGAATTGCTGAAGATTGTAAACGGAGTTGAAACAATTAAATGTTATTCAATTAATTAATTATTTCGAACGTACTTCGCGATGCGATATCATCGATGATACAAATTTGGTGTACTAACCTTTAAGATCTTATAAATAATATCTTTGTCAGAAAATATTTTAAATAAGTGTCAATAAAAGTATATTAAAATATAGATCATAATACTAAATATGTGTTTCCGCGAAAACACTAAAAAATAAAGCCGCGGAATTCATAATTTTTTCAATCGTTTTAGAACGATAAAATACTGTCCCGACTGACGCTTGTTTATAACTGCTATTATTTGTGAGGTTATGCACTCGTGATACAAAATTGTCAAATGATTACCTGTCAAACGGTAGAACTGTAGAACAAGTACATCTTCAACGAAAATTATTAATGGCAGCGATAGATAAAGTTAAAATTATCGTTGTTGGCGATTCTGGTAAGAATATGAAACATTTGAACATTGTTCTTAACATATATTTATTAAATAGTACTGTTATTGATACTGTAACGATTACAATAATAACATCGTAATTCATACGATAACATTATAACACGATTTTAGAACAATATTTTATTCGATTTATCGTATAAATCGAATCAGACACTATATATATTCTATTTTTTGTTATGTTTTTTTATTGAAATTTATGGGTTGCAGGACTATTGCATGTATTTATGAATTTTTAAAGCATTTCTTCGATTTTTTCGTTTTCAGGCGTTGGGAAGACATCACTGACACATTTAATATGTCAGCAGCAACCTATTCCTAATCCCTCATGGACTATAGGCTGTTCAGTGGAAGTTAAATTACACGAATACAAGGAAGGAACTCCTAATCAGCGAAGATATTTTGTTGAATTATGGGATATTGGTGGAAGTCAAAATCATAAAAATACAAGATCTGTTTTTTATAATCCTACAAATGGTACAAATTCAAAATGTTTGAGGTACATTGTAAATGTAGTTTAGAGACTTGCTAATTAAATGTTGTTGCCCATAATGCAGGTATAATACTGGTCCATGATTTAACAAATAGAAAATCACAGCAGAACCTTCAGAAGTGGCTCGAAGAAGTTTTAAGTAAAGACAGCAGTTACATGAAAGTGAAACCGTTTGATGACTTTGATCCTGAGAAATTCGTGGGTTCTACTCAGGTACTAAATAGAAAAATTTTAATATGTAGTACGCATAAAAGCATAATGTCATTAAAAATAATATTTTTTGTGCAGATTCCAATTTTAGTTATTGGTACCAAATTGGACTTGGTAGCAGAAGTCAGATCAAGTGTCCACAGACGTTCATCGACTATTGCAGAAGAATGTGGTGCAGATGAGATATTTTTGGTATGTCGATTATACTTTTAATTAAAGCGGTTAGATGCTAATGATGTTATTTTGCCATGTAGGATTGTCGTCAAGTGAGGTCATTGGCTGCTGGTTCCAGTTCATCTGTAAAACTAAGCAGATTTTTCGATAAAGTTGTCGAAAGGCGTTATTATTCGTCGAAAGAAGGAATTAGTCCCGACAAAAGAAGATCACCATTATACAATTCTCAATATAGTAGTAAAATTTATCATAATGATTAAATGTTTGTAAAATAATTACAATTTTCTGTTACGTTAATCGATGTTCCAATTTCTTATCAATAATAAATGAAAAGCAATTGTTTGAAAAATTCAATTGATAAAATGATGTTAGTAATACCAGAGAGGATAGGAGAGTGCTCACGCTCGGGTTTTGGCCGTGCCACTTTTTCTTTCGTTTCGACTTAGCACCTACAAGAACCGGTTTCGACTTAGCATCTACAAGAACCGGTTTCGACTTAGCACCTACAAGAACCGGTTTCGACTTAGCCCGTACCAGCATCGTTTTCGACTTTGGCCTGAATCAGAACGTACAGTTTAATTGTTTTATCTGGTTTTACATAAAATATGCAACTAATATACCAAACTTTAACTAATATAAATTAAATATAATGTTAATGGTTGTGTATATAATAAGCGCCATTACATTGCACAAGATAAACTATTTATTATAACTATGAACTGTAAAGTACAAATATAGAGAACACAAGGTAATACTACATTACAAAGAGATCATGGAGAACCTTAGACCATATAAAACATATAATACTCGGTTACAAGACAGGTAACCTTATAGTAGGAACTTTTAGTTGGCGCGCTCGCCGACTAGCGTCGCTGCGTAGTGGAACCTGTAGGATCGTGGTCCCTAGGGAACCAATGGAAAAGCGGCCTACTCCGCTTGGAACCGTAGGAACTGGTTTCAATCACTGCTGCACGTTTAGATTAAATACAGAACTTTATTCGCGCCCAATGGCGGCAAGCAGCACGTGTTGCTTAGTCGGCAACACGGAATCTCCTATACGTCCAACAATGACGATAGTCAGAGAGCGAATCCTATTCGTGCGACAATTCGCACTAGGCACATAGACAACGTTTTGTCTAGAGGGGCGACTCGCTATACCGCTCGCATGCGGCCGATGCCGGGCGACGCTAGCGCCACGGCAATACGCGGAAACGCATGTTGCCTCTACAAACCTCTATCATTTCTCCCACTTTCCGCTATGCAGTCCCATATTATTAATGCATCTGTCGTGTAGGACTCGCTTCAGTCCCTTTGTCATAACATCGACCAGGTTGTTGTCAGTTGACACGTATGACAATTTCACCTCGCCATTTTCTATCATTTCCCTGAC
>CM052205.1:16070406-16084276 GCA_028454225.1 Lasioglossum leucozonium | reverse complement strand
CGGCCAGATCGATCGGTGCGGACGTGCGAAGACTGCGGCCCCCGCTGGAGCTTGTACGGCCCCACCGTCTCCCGCAAGGGAACCCAAAAATAATCCCGAAAGGGAAAAATATCGTTTTATTTTTTATTTTAAGTGACACTACCGCATCCCGAAAGGGAAAGATATCGTTTTATTTTTTGTATTGAAGTGACACTATCGCATCCCGAAAGGGAAAGATATCGTTTTATTTTTTGTTAATGGAAAGTACCGAGTCCCGAGAGGGAAAATGTTCTTCTCGTGGTTATTATCCACCTCAATAAACCTACAATACCGAAAAATTCTGAGCCTCAATTTACATGCCTAACCCTCGTCTCGCCCGGAACAACTCGCGTAAGCATGAAATAAAGGGGGGGGGTCCGCGAATATGAAATATAATAATTGTAAGGGTAGCATGAGTCGTCTCCAGGTAAAGGGTCCCGCAAAAGGTGAAGTCCAGGCATGGTGAAGGGGGGAGAACTCTCGCAACTCCAGGACCAGAGACCACTGGATCGACCTGCCGCCCCGAGTCCGGTCCTTGTTCTAAGGGGGAGGGGAGTTGTGACGTTGCAAAATTGCTACGTCCCTTCCCCGAAGAATAAAGCGCCTTCCGTAAGCGGAAAGGCAAGGACCGGACTATCCGCGGTCAAAAGACACTGGCACAACGATTGCGAGAGCGCTCCCCGGGAAAATATAACGAAAGTCCGCCCAAAAATTAACACTTGCCGCGCACGCCGAGAACGGCTAATTTTCAGCTAGGCTAACCGAAGGCATCACCGGCCTCGCGCGGGGTCCTCGACGATGCGGACGCGCAAGGGAACACCGACCTGATTGTAGGACTCGACGGCGAAAAACGAGGAGGAGGACTACCACCACACACGGGCCAAACAACCCGGAGGCGTCGATGCGGGACGAGAACCCCTTTCGCGATCGACAGATCCTTTCGCGATCGACAGATCCTTTCGCGGTCCTGCCGCCGCCTCATCCCGTCTAAAATGGGGTTCTGGCGAGGGTGGTGCCGGTGGTACCACAATCCCGTAGCCGCGAGATCCGGGCGATAGAAAATGTCGCGAATAGGCACGGTTCCCGAGAAGGACACGCCGAGGTACGGTCCTCTACCCAGGGATGTCGCGCGCGAAGACGGGCCATAAGACAATTGGGCAGGCGGCGAGAGTGGGGGAAAACTAGGATCGACGCGTCACGTATCGAAAATCGAAGGATCACTGTCGCGCATACTCCTGTGTCGAACGGATTTTAATACCGCGTTACTAACGTTTGAATACCGTGCCGGTGCCTAGTGCAAAAGGACGAGTTTCCGCCAGGCCGAATTGCCGGAGCACCCGAGTCCCGGATTACCGGACCATCCCCGTTAGGGAGCGTACGAGGAGTAACGGTGAGTCGACCAGTGGTCCTTGCATATGATTTCGTAGCGTGGTCCTGGAGAATTTCGCGCGGAGACAAAACACCTCTCGTATCGTCTTCGAATTCGAATGCCGAGGCGCTTCTCACCTCGGTTCGCGGCTCACGTCCTTGCTGGGGCGTTTTGAGAATAATCGAGAGTCCCCGTCCTCGCTGCCGGGAATTTTCCTCGAGGGGCAGCGCATCGCGAATCGGGAATGGTTTCGTCTCGCGTGTAGAAAGGTTTCGTTTCGCGTGTAATAAAATCGTTAGCACGCCGAATTTCGCGTTCTCGTCGGACGTGCACGTTAGACCCGCTACCGACGGGATTTCGAGTACCGCGTGAACGTCCGCGACAGTCCGAAAACCGCGTCGAACATCTCGCGGAATACCGAAATATTCCGAGACTGCGTTTTCGTAATCACTGTGCTTGCGACGGTCATCTCCGCATCTCCTGTACAAAGAGCGCGGGCTCTCGGGGCGGCCACGTGGCCGCGCGCCTGTAATTTTATTTTGTCAACGACGAATAAAACAATAGAGCCTAGAGCGTAGTTGATTACTATCCGGTTTCGGACAGACGGGGCTATACTCACAAGTGATGGCTCGTACCGGATGAGAGGCTGGAGAGAAGAAAGAGTTTGGTCTCAGCCGCGGCGCCTTATATAGCCCGCGGTTGGTGGCGCGGGGTGGTATTACGCGGAAGTTCCGGCGTCGGGGTGCATCCGTTTTGCCGTATTTTAGCATCCGGTTCCCGCCAAATGTATTCGGAGATGCGGGGGTCGGTGCGGCGCGATCGGTTCGGTTCGCGAGTTTGGTGGCCCGGTAGGTTGGTGCCGTACGGTCGGCTCGGTTCGCGAGTTCGGAGGTGCGGTCGGTGGTGCGGAGCGGTCGGTTCGGTACGCGTTCTTTGTCGTTGTTCGGGCCCAAGCTATTAGTAACAGACCCGGCGATGTATAGGTCTGTTACATGTTTATATTAATTGTGACGTGGCAAGTTTTGCCTACGTCCCTCCGAACCCGACGAAAGAGGCCGGGCCGCCCTCTGGCAGTGCCGATGCGAAACGGCCGATTGCGAGCGCTCTCCTGAGAAAATCCGAACCCAGAGGACGAGCATTTACGCGTTTTTGAACGTCGCGCCACTTTGGGCGACGCGAACTTGCAGGACCAAAACCGGGTTCCGAGGGAGCCCGACACCCTATTTCCTATCGGAAGAGGCGCTTTCGGAACCGGCTCGGGAGGAAACTTCGTGCCGAAAAAATGAGGGAAAGACAAAGCCACGGCCAGCAAATCCGGAGACGCCGACAAGGATATGTGGACCAGAGAGTAACACCTTCTCTACCTCGTCGCTGTCTCGCCCGGCAAGAAAAGGTCCACGGCCGGAGCGGTCAAATCTTCCCTCCTTCACGACATGCCGCTGCGACAGCCTGGAAGCGGCATAAGAAGAAATGCGATTTCCCGAAAGCCAGGGGGGCCCGCGCGACAGGATGCGATCCTGCGGAAAAACAGCGTGCGATTGGTCCGAGCGCCGCGACGAATGGAAATAGGGCAGGGAGTAGGGGGACGCCTCGCTTCTAATCTATTATATTATATCTAGACTAATTTTCTATCGTGCGAATTTGTAAAGTTAGTGCCGCTGCCGAAAATCGAGGGACGATCCGAAGGACGAAATTGCCGACCATCTGCTACCGTCTAGTCGTTGCCGTTGGTAAGCGCTTGTCAGGTATCCATAATATTCGTGCTCCAGTGATTCATTTCGTGTTGGCTCGGTAACGTTTTCGCGGGTCCTTGCTCGCATCAAACTACGACGAAACCGTCGCCTTGCCGCGGGGCGGTTAGATTATTAAAAAGGACGAACGGTCGTCGGTCGGACAACGAACGTGCCGGGAGTGTAACGTGAATCCGATCGGATAGCGAGGGCCGCGTACCCGTCGCAAAACGGTCATACAACGCCAGTATTAACGCGGAGTCGCGGATTCACGGGGGGCTCATATCGTTGCCGATTTTGGTGATTAGAAATTGTGCGCCATCTTCGAGACGTTCCCCGGTGGGAGGACGGGACGGTCCCGTATCGTATGCCGTCGGCGAGTAAAAACGACCCGAGAAATTATGCCGCGTTTTCCACCGGAATTCGGTAATCGTATCGAGTACACCCGATTGTAAGATTGCGACCATCTAGAATTGCCGAATTCGACGCGTAAAAACGAAACGACCAGTGTACACGCGCGCGAGCGACCGACCTTCCGTCGCAATAAAATCGAGATCGCGCCGGCTTGTAAATATCAGCTGCCGGCTCTCACCGGCAGCCTTGCCGTCATCGTCATCGACGAATAAATGTTTTACAAGCCGAAACTGTGAGTCGTTATTCCGTGAGAAACCTTTCCGCCGCGGGAAATGCCCCATACTCCATCCACGTAGAATCCTGCGCCCGTTCTCGAGTTATCCAGAGCCTCGCGCGGTGCTCGCGGTTTCGGACGATCCGTTCGCGCCTCCTAAGAATATCCTGGGTTTCGTGGGACACTCTAGAGTGCCTGCGCCCGAATATCTTTCGATCGTTTCGTGAAAGTCCGAATCTGCGAGACACAGTTTGTCCCGGGTGGACCACGCATCGTGCGGCCGAGTGTTGCCCGGCCTTCCGCCCGTAAATACCCGGTGTCGCACGCGTTTCCGTCTCTCCGACGAACCGGCGACGTGACATAATGTTATTATGATTTTCTGATTTCTTGTTATTCAATTTCTGACGTTCAAAAAATAAACATCGCTTTATTATAAAATTAAAAAAAAAACCCAAGTTACGTTTAGTAATTATCGAAAGTTGGCACATTCCGATAAAACTTTCTTTTCCACGGTGTATTGTTGGCGCGAAAGCAATAAATGCATCGTCAAGGCGAATTTTTCTAGTTTTCCCGGGAGTGATGAGAAGTTTATTTACAATATTGACGCGAGCATCAAAACGATAGGCGACGATCTGTCCAGAGGATTTAAATTCGTGAGTGATGGCAGTCAAGCCATTCTCCCCGAAACTAGATTAAAAGTCGACGTCAACGCGTTCTTCCGAGGCGTGCTTAAAGCCTTCGCCCTTCGGAAATCGGAGATGGCGCTGAGAATGAACGTGGTCACCGCGAATAAAGGAGACAAACCAATCCGCTTATACAACGTTTCAACTTTTGAAGAGTCGATTGATGAAATTGAACTTGCCGGGGCGAAATTTCAGCGAAGGCCGAGGGTCGCGGGGTCAGAGAAGGCCGCCCCATCAGCTCCAAACAAAAAGAAGGTTATCGTCCCCCTCCTGCTAAGATCAAGGCCATTGAAGATTTTCCCAAACCAGAAACGAATGCCCAACTCCGACGTTTTCTAGGGATGATAAATTATTATAGACGCTGTATTCCAGGTGCCGCAGGCATTCAGGCACCACTCAATGATCTTCTCAAAGGAACCACCAAATGCTCCAAGAAACTGTTAGTTTGGACATTGGATGCAAATCAAGCTTTCCTGAAATGAAAGAAGAGCATTGTTGAGGGAGTCAGTCCTGCTTTTCTAAGTCATGATGCACCACTCTCGCTTACTACAGATGCCTCTAATACAGCCATTGGTGCAGTTCTTGAACAATGGGAGGGGAGTGTTTGGAAGCCTGTAGGTTTCTTTTCGCGTAAACTATGTGAAATTAAGCAAAAATATGTTACTTATGATCGTGAACTTCTAGCTGTTTTTGCATCGATTAAATTCTTTAGAAGAATTCTAGAGGCTAGGTCTTTTACCGTGAAGACAGATCATAAACCACTCATTTTTGCAGAGTTTCAGCGATCTGATAAAGCATCTCCAAGACAACAAAGACAGTTAGACTACATATTACAGTTCAATATGAAAATTATCCACATTAAAGGCGAAGAGAATGTTGTTGCTGACGCTCTATCTCGCACATGTGCTATCGCTATGCCGACAATTTTACATAGATGGTACCACCATCAGTGAAGCTCAGTCCACAGACAATGAACTTCTTCATCTACAGGACAATCCAGTACTAAATCTTAGACAGCTGGCTTGGGATGGTAAAGAAATTTTTTGCTACTGGTACTTTAAGACCTTACTTACCAGTAGCACTCAGACGTATTGCCTTCGATGTCATACATGGTCTCTCACATCCAAGTGGAAAAGCAACAAGCCGCATGATTGTGCAAAAATTCTTCTGGCCAGGATTAAAAAAAGATGCACTTCAATGGGTTCGCACGTGTGAAGCATGTCAGCGTGCTAAGGTCAATCGTCATAATCGAACTGCTCTTGGAAACTTCTCCATTCCAGATGGACGATTCGATCATGTTCATACGGATATCCTCAAGCTACCACTAGTACATGAGATTCAATACTGTCTCACCGTCATTGACCGTTACACCCGTTGGCCTGTAGCAGTACCGATCAAAGACTTAAAAGCTGAAACGGTTGCCAGAGCTTTCTTTGACAATTGGATTGCCAATTATGGATCTCCATTAACAATCTCAACAGACCAAGGAAAACAGTTTGAATCAGCCCTTTTCTCTGCACTAGCTCATTTACTCGGCTCAAAACATATTCATACTACTCCATATCATCCGCAATCCAATGGCATGGTGGAAAGGTTTCACCGATCTCTCAAAGTTGCCTTGATGTGCAGTCCTGAAACTCCGTGGCCTGACATTCTACCAACAGTATTACTTGGTTTACGCAATACTTTCAAAGAGGATTTACAGGCATCATCAGCTGAAATGCTTTTTGGAAGCAATCTTCAAATCCCTGGTGAATTCTTTGTACAGGGAGATGTTTCCATTGAACCTCCTCTTTTTGTCTCTAGGCTACGAGATCTCATGAGAGAAATTAAACCTATACCTGCATCCCGGCACTGTAATGTTCGTTCCTTTATACATAAAGAATTAAATACCTGTTCTCATGTTTTCAAGAGGGTGGATTCTATTTGAAAACCTCTAGATCCCCGTACACTGGATCTCATGAGATTGTTAAAAGAATTGATGACAAAACTTACGTGATTCGTTTCAGAGGGATAGAAAAGACGGTGTCAACAGATTGTCTCAAACCAGCTTTTTTGGAGACGGCTGATACATCAAATCGTCAACCTCTATCTGAAGAATCTTCGTTGAAGCTTTCACCTTTAGCTGTTACAACACCGCTTTCCTCGTCGCCACGTGGTCAAGTGTTTCATCACCAATTGCCTGATGTATCATCACAGAAATCTTCACTTTCAACTTCCACAACTCCACATCCTTTATCTCCACAACAAAACTCTACTCGGATAATCACACCGTCTCAGCTTTCTGCACCTTTACGACAAAAAGTTTCGTTCCCTTCGCTGCCTGCGAAAGTCTCTGGAGATGGAGTAGTTGTGCCGCCTCAACGTCAAGATGTTTGTCCCGCTCTCCGTCGTGGCACTACCGGCATTTCAAGGAGGAAACAAATATTACATCCGCGGCAACTCTTTTCTATTTGTTTTCCTTAAGAGCGGCCCTTTTTTTTGTTTCTACCTTTTATTTATTAATTTTTATGTTACTATGTATTAATGTTCTTTTGTTTATATTAATGTTATTATGTTTTTCTGATTTCTTGTTATTCAATTTCTGACGTTCAAAAAATAAACATCGCTTTATTATAAAATTTAATAAATATTCTATTTATTCTAAAATACAAATTAGAACACGTTATTTTCTAAATATGTATATTAGAAATCACAAGAGTCCATAACTGTTTCGCGCAGGTTACTAGACGGTAGGTGGCGCAGTAAGTATGTCAACTCCTACTCCACCACTCGCACGCCACTCTATTTAATATACAGGGTAAAACTTCAAATCAAAAAAGCTACACTAATACTTTAAAAATAATTGAAAAAGCGATATGAAAGCTGCTGGAACATCCATTACACACTCTGAATAGTCCGGCTTGCCGTCGGTGCAGCGTGGACATCGTGCGGCGCGTGTCAGTATCGTTGTGCGCATGCGTTGTACATAGAAATGCGGACGTATGAAATAGGAGTTGTGCAGAATGAACGAAAACTGGTCTTCCGGTGTTATGGACTCTTGTAACTTTTAGTATAGTTGCTCTTCTATAAGAATATTCCATGTCAAAACCAATTTGTGATTATAAATTCGCGCGCAAATTCTGTTTCAATTTCTGTAGTATTTATCAATAATTTGATTGACATTTCTGTTTGTTTTTGAAAATTAAAATTAACTTAGCGAAAAGTAATTATGTGGTCATCAAATTTAGATACTAGTGCAAAGTTTGAAGGTGGATTTTTAGACAATAGTCGAAAAGATGGGCAGGATGATGTAAAATCGCGAAGAATACAAACTATTGTTCCCGTTATGATAGGACATTTGCTTGCTACATCTTCTACTGACGAAACAAAATTTTGGGGTATTCCTGCCCGTATGTTCACATTTCTTGGAATAGTACGAAATGTTGAAGAAACTGCGACAAAAATATCTTACGATGTTGAAGATCAAACAGGTTCGATTTTTATAATTCTTATATTTTCTATTTGTTTTGTTAATGTGTTATGTATTGTTTTTTTTTTATATATATATTCAGGTACAATAATAGCGCTTAAATGGCTAGAAGCGGATAAAAAAACATCAGATGTTACTATGCAGATGAACACGTATGTTCGTATTGTCGGTTTACTTAGAGAACAAAATGATAAACGACATGTACTTATTTTACGCATGTGGCCACTACAAGAATTAAATGAGTTAACAAATCACATTCTCGAGGTTACTTATGCTACATTAAAAGCAGAAGCAATGGCTAAAAAGGGCAATGAGACAGAGGTTCATCACAATGGTAGTACAGTAGAAAATGGACCAAGTGAAGATTCACCTTATTATGGAATGACAGGAGATCAAACTTTAGTTTACAAAATTATTCATGCACAAAATAACACTGAATCTGGCATCGAAAGATCTGAAATTAAAAGTCAAGTGCCAAAACGAGTTTTGTCAGAGATAGATAATATATTAGATTTCTTAGTTTCCGAGGGTCACATATATACTACAAGTACAGATGATTACTTTAAGACAACTTAAGTTGACAATATTGTTATTGAAATTTATGCATTCATTCGTTCAGTATGTATTAGAATTTATTGAGCCACATAAAAAGATGTATATAAAAAAGCAGCTTGAGAATTTTGTAAAAGATAAACATCTCTTTTTTTCATAATAATTATAAAAGTTTATTCTATTTTAGTTCAGATCAATTATGATAAATGTATTGATTACATGTATTCATATTTATGTATGTCCGAATAATAAGATAAGCAACAATGTGTATTTTCATGCAATTCTTTTTTTTTTGTTTTAAAAAGACATTGTATACTTACTAGAATATTAAACATATGTTTTACATAATTATTCCAAAATGGGAAATGATTTTTATTCGTATATATCCTGTTTTTTTTCTTGGTTAGTCTTATTAATATAAATTTTGATAAACAATATATATTTAATTACAATTACGTAGATAATGTAGTTTCCAAGTATATATTTCATCTTTTTCATTTTACCTTCAATTATGGATATTGTTCGTATACTTTCTGTCTCATTTATTTAAATATATGTATCGTGTGTAAGTACATACAGAGAGGATCCTCTCCGATACAGTGGTACATACTAAATAAATACATAAATGAGTGTGATGGACCTAACCTAACTAATGTTACCAGGTTTGACAACATCGAATTGCACATGGCGAAATGAAACTAAATATGTAAATATAATTGACGCTTGCAAGTGCGTTTTATTTGACTTATATTATATTTAATTAACAACAAACAATTAAAAATGAGATATGCACAACTTATAATGGGACCAGCTGGCAGTGGAAAGGTATTTCTTTCTTTTTATATTTAAATACATAACTGAAGGTTGCATATGCTTAAATAAATACGAAATATAGAAATGAAATAAAAGGTATTTAAATCAATTCATAGTAGTAATATTGTAATAAAATATACTTTTGTCATTTAAAAAGATTTGACAATATAATAATAAATATTTTTTAACAGTCTACGTACTGTACTGCCATGCAACAACATACAGCTAATGAAGGAAAAGTGATTGAAATAGTAAATTTAGATCCTGCAGCTGAATATTTTGATTATGAACCTTTAGTTGATATAAGGGAATTAATTCAACTGGATGATGCTATGGAGGATGATGAATTACGATTTGGACCAAACGGTGGTCTTGTATTTTGTATGGAGTAAGTTGATAAATTAACTTTTCATGGTCATAAGTATTATGGTGTTTATATTTACTTCAAAATTTTATTTGTAGATACTTGTTGGAAAATTCAACGTGGTTAGAAGAAAAATTAGGTGATGTGGATGACGACTATATTATTTTTGATTGCCCTGGTCAAATAGAATTATATACACATATGACAGTTATTCGCCAATTAATAACAGTATTACAAAATCTCAATTTTCGTATATGCGGAATTTTTTTAGTGGATAGTCAGTTTATGATTGATGGATCAAAATTTTTATCTGGTACAATGGCTGCTCTTAGCGTAATGATTAATTTAGAATTGCCGCACATTAATATTCTTAGTAAAATGGATTTATTATCTAAAACTGCGCGAAAGCAATTAGATAAATACCTAGAACCTGACCCGCACAGCTTATTAACAGATATGGAGAAAGATTCTTGGAACGAAAAATATAGAAATCTCACAGAGGCTATAGGAAGACTTATAGAAGACTACAGTCTTGTGCGTTTTTATCCATTAAACATAAAAGATGAAGAAAGCATGGCAGATATTAAATTAACCATAGATAATATTATCCAGTATGGAGAAGATGCTGATGTTAAAATTAGAGATTTTGATGAGCCTGAGAATAATGATGCAGATTAAAATCTGCAAAATAATTCTATTTAATAAATTATTTTTATAAAATACTCCTTCGTAATTCATTTCTTGGTATTTATGGGAAAGTATGATTAAATTAAACAAATTTGTTTCATTAATTTAATTGTTTTTAGCATAAGAAAATATCTGGACATGAAAATGATGGAACATTTACAATGCGGGTTTCACCGCTCCAAATGTGCATTCATCGTATTAAATACGAATAATAGACATCCAAAAGCTAACGTTGAACCGTGAGCGACAATAGCACTTCCTTCCCAACCTTCTTCTAAACGATCCGTATTTCTTGTTCCATATTTCGTTAAATTACATTTACATAATACTCTTTTTCTTTCTATTTGTTCTTGAGAATGTAATACTTTTTCTTTTATTATAGCTTTCACCGCGTCTGTTGTTTTTTGTTCTTTTGTTACCAGTTGTATTTTTTCGTCAATTTCTTCTTTTACTTGTTCTTTAGTTACGTCGCTATAATTACAAGAATAAAGTACGTTATCAACTAAAGTTCCATATTCGCTATAGTTTAATAGTTCATAACGTTTTGTACTCTGCAAGTAAAAACGTGAAAATGATTATAATTATATTACACATATTTGAAATTTGTCATAAATGTGTAATTTTAGCATGAAATTTATTTAATACTTTTTAAATATTATTACCTCGTCAAAGAAAATAATTGCATGCTTTGAAGATATAAAGCTGCAATTACCATAATTGGATAAAACTAAATCACAGTTTGGGCCACTTCCTATAGTTAATGTTTTATGAATCATAAAAAATGGTGGTTTAGGTTTATGATTTAAAGAAAACAGAGCTGCCCTTGCCATCATACGACAATTAATAGAGTGGTAATTTTCTCCATCTGTGTCAAGTATTTGTTCTAATCGTTGCAATGCTAATGCTTCCAATACTGGTCTTTCAAGTAACTGTACACCTTCTTTTATGTCATAACCAAAATGTTCTGCACAATACTCAACACTACCATCATCTGCATAATTATTTTCATTTATGCTTTCTTCTTCCACTTTTTCTTTACAATTTGATTCATTACTTATTTCGTCCTTATTATTTTCCTCCTTTACGTCATTGTTCAGTTCAACTTCATTTTCTATATCCATCTGTTCATCTGATTTCTTAATTTCTGTATATTCTACTTTAGGAGTTCTGCAATCATTACTTTCTGCACTTTGCTTTTTAGTGTTTTTATTTACAGATCGCATAACAGTATCATGATAAAATCGTATAGGGTCTAATTCTGGTGGATGCTCATATTGGAATTTTACAGAACATGGAACTTTTACTCTCGATCGGCCTTCTAACCTAATTTTTGTACGAAAAAGTGGGTTCGTTGTACGTGCTTTACGCAAAAAATCCAGTTTTACAGCATGCTGATCTATACGTTGATTGGCATATTTATCCCAAAGTTTAATACGTTCTGTTACCCTGCAAGATGTCAATAAATTTTGGTCTATGAAATGATTTGGGTGATTAGGGCACATCCATCTACCAATAGGAAATGCTGTAAGCGGAGGATCCAAACAATCTTGATGAAAATACAATGGACAGTAATCGCATGCAATTAATGGTGCTTTCCTGCAACTACGTCCACATTCAAAGCACAAACGTGCTGGCAAAGGTACCATCAAATTACTGTCTAAGCAATGATTTCTTCCTGCTAATGAAAAAGATATTATTTTTTTCAAATACATACACATATATGTATATAATAATCATTTCGATAAAGAAGTAACACATACATACCATTAGTATTTCCACTTTGTTGTTTTCCTCTTCTACCAGAAACATAATCTACTTTATTACTACCAGGAAACATGATTGGTAATTGCAATTCTTTAGGCAATTCAAACTCTCTAGGATTTACTAGAGATGCTGCCAATGCTAGTACCTCCAAAGCAGATTTCTTTTTATTTTTTTCATTGCCTTTGCTGTCCAAAAGGTTTCTTTTTGATGCACACCGACAAGCATAGCACAACCATTCTCCATTAGGAATGTCTGCTGGATCAACTGCTGGATAACTATAAATTTTATTTGTTTATATAAATTCTATTTTTTTCGTTTAATTATACTCTTATATTATTAGAAATCTTATTAAAAAATGTATAAGCATGTTTACACCTCAGAAATAAAAAGATATCTTAGTATAAATAGGACCACACACCTTTTAAAGGTTTTTAATTATTCATATTAGAAGTTCCTTTTTTAATTCTGAACTGTAAAATGTACCAAGTTTTCTACTAGAAAATTACGAAAAAATTCATGAACATTCTATCTAATAGCATACAACTGTGAGTATTTTCCAAAATTTTGGCTGCAAAATCGACTTTTAAAAATTCCAAAAACTTCAAATTGCTCATGTTACATTGAATTTAGCAGATGACCACGTATTTTTCTAGCAACACAAGAGGCAGGTTTTCTTTGAGGGCCCTATCGAATTATGTGACCAAAAATCAATTTGGATTAGGTGCTGTTTTGAACATCTTATCCGGCTATACTGTTTGTTTAGACAAACATTTAAACGTTGTGTGCCAAAGTATCAGAGAACAAGCTGATCGCGTCTTGAAACATATAAAATACATGTATGTTTGTAATTTAGGATATGTAAATATCCAAGAACTTTGTAATTAAAAATGTTTAATCACTATTCAGTAACACGATCTATGATATCACTACTTATCCTGTGTTGTTATTTGTAGAAGCTTTAAACTCACTGGCATTGTAAATGATACGATGCAGGGCATTTATCACAGCATATAAGTTCTCCTCCATCTCTACAAGCATCGCAAATATCGCGATTATGACCTCGTCCACGTCTTTTAAAGTATGGGTGTTTTTTCTCTTCTTTGTCCTTTTTATTTTTTGCTGCCTTTGAGTCCTCTGATACAGGCGGTGCTATAAGCGCTTGAATTTGCTAAAAATACAAGTATTAGAAAAAAAGATTATTTCTTACGATTATATATTAAAAACACTTTTATATTTAGAATAATTCGTATTTATTACTCACTGGCATTAGACCTCCTATCAACGGAAAACCGTATTCTACAGTCCCCATTTTGAAACAACTTTTTAACTAGTTTTTATTAATAATAATTTTCTCTTACAATCACACAATATTTATTTGATTAGGAACAACAGATCTATCCCCACTTTCTATTTTTCATATCTAATTTGGTTATGTTTAAAATATAGATGAAGAAGATAAATACTAGATACGCGGCCTTTATTTGAAATATTATAGATTACATTGTATCTAAATGCCGACAAAATGCAAATTACATATATTCACCCCACTTCTATGTATATACTGTTGTATTGGCCGCTGCTAGAAAGAAGCACCGACGAGATACTGTTCTCGTCGGTGGCGTGAGTACTCTCATTTCCTCTCTGGTGGTAAATAAAAGAGGGCTCTAGAGTCTGGAGCCCCGGCGGACGTGGGACGAGACTTACCATAGCAGCAACCTTAGACCATATATAATAACAGAGAGAATAGGAGAGTGCTCATGGCCGGGTTTTGGCTGTGACCATTATAGTGC
>CM052205.1:16059336-16070306 GCA_028454225.1 Lasioglossum leucozonium | reverse complement strand
TCTCAAGGAGTCATATAACGTGGGAGTGTAGGCCCACGATAATTTACTTACGCTGGTGACCCTGTGTAAAATACTGGCATTACCACGTGGATGGAGACATTGGAAACTCTGACTCCACATTGGTGACCTCGACTAAGGACGCATTTTGGACATCGAAGGAGGAAGAAGTTGGAAAATTTCTTGATCAAGGACACCGACACGCCATGCGGCGTGGGATTTGCGGACAACAGGAAACGGTGCTTCTGGGGGTATTTTGTGCCATCCAGCAGCCCACGTGTTCCTGTATATAAGGAGCGAGAAGACCGTCAATTCCGCTGGCTAATTCGGTCTAGCGAAGAAGGAGCTGCATAACGGCCCTTGGCACATTGCTGCCGCTAAGGAGAAACCGATGAACAGCATCCGGCACGTCTCTCAGCGTTGAAACTACATCATGATGGTGAGACAGTTGCCGCATTCTTGGTAAAGAAAATTGTTTCAGGTACACAGAGAGACAAAGGAATTTGGCATCCATTTTGTATGCCTTCTCGTGTTCCGTGGATGTACTTGGAGAGGTCGACGCTGTTGACGTTCCAACTCAGCATCGTTATTGCCAAGCTGTTTTTGCTGTGGCAGAGGACAACAATTTGTCTATGAACTCTCATCGCCTGTTGCCAAGCAGTTCTGTCCCTGGACAAGGTCAACGAAGCTGTTCTGATCGCATCGTTGCCTGTTGCCGGGCAGACTCGACCTTGAAGGAGGTTACCGGTGTGATCAACGTCCCCGGTGCCTGTGGATCTGGCGTGCGCCATAAACAAAGACAATTCCAAGGTCTCGCGGACCTTCGCGTGTGTTGCGATTCCTTTCGGTAGCTTACCGCGTGCATGTGCTCGCGGTGCTCTTTTAGGTTAGGGTACGTCGTGTGTTGACAGTTCGCGCGTGTTGCGCGACCACCCGGTTCGCGTGTTTTCTTTTCTTTCGTGTAACTTCGCGTTCCCTCGCATTCGATTGCGACTGTCGCGTTTTCTACCGCGATTTTCTCACATTCTCTTGCGGTTCTCGCGTTTTTTCTCTAGTAACGATTTGCGTACTGCTCGCGTGATACCTCGAGCGTAGAGAAAATTTTCGAATTGCTCTGAGATTCCGTGACTGCTCAGTTTCGTATTATAGTGCGTGTCACAAACGCAGGGGTCGTGTGTGACAACTGCTTGCTTTTCAGTCGCGAAGTGATTAGGATATAATATTGTAACGCGCCTGTGCGCGACATTAGGTTAATATATGTGCTACGCGTTAGCGTAAGATTTAGATAAAGATTTAGACAAGGTTGCAGAAATAGCAGATAAGCTAGTGGCAAAGGGTAGCAGTCCTTCCAGGGTGTCCGCTGCTTCCAGCGATTCTACCACACCCTTACCTACTAATTCCTCCAATTCGTTGAATGATCAATTTCAACGCATCGAATCACTGTTGAAGTTAATTGCTTCGAGGTTGAATGCCCCTTCCGGGCAGGGTAGGGAAACGCGTCGTGCCCCTTCTGCGGCGCAATCGCCGTCGCATTCGCGACAACATAGGAGCAATTCTCCTGCTCCTTTATCATCAAACTCCTCTCAGAGGAAGTCGAATTTGTGCTATGCGCACTCTCGTTACCCCACAATCCCACTTCATGTAAACCGGGTTGTCCGAAATATGCGGAATTCTCCGCAGCAAACAATTAAAAGCTCCCTCCCGCTCGGAGACGGTGGTCCAGGGAGCAGTTCAATCTAGACGTCTTCATATAAAAGATAGAATCTCGGGTCAGAGTTTTCTGATCGACACTGGCGCGGATATTTCCCTGCTTCCGGCGGATCCTAAGATACGCTGTAAGCCGGCAGAATTTAAGTTACTAGCGGCCAATGACTCGAGAATAGACACGTTTGGCGAATCATTTCGCATTTTAGATTTGGGGTTGAGACGAGAGATTAAATGGAACTTCATTATTGCGAATGTTCCCTCTCCGATCGTTGGAGCTGACCTGTTATACCATTATGGTCGGGCAGTTGATCTCAAGAGACATTGTCTTCTTGATAAAGCGACCAATGTAGCATCAGTGGGAGAAATCATGGTTTCCACTGTTCACTCTGTGCAATCGAGTGCACTCAGGTCCTCGTATTCTGCGATTCTGTCTGAATATCCGGAAATTACGGGGAGCTCCAATCCGGTGCCACCCTCTTCGTCGGAGGTGTTCCATTACATCTTGACGAAGGGGCCACTGATTTCTTCGCGTCCACGTCGTTTGGCGTCAGACAAGCTGACGGCTGCAAAAGCCGAATTCAAAAATTGGACTGCAGCCGGCATTTGCCGCCTTTCAAATAGCCCCAGGGCGAGTCCTATGCACATGGTGCAAAAGAAGGACGGCTCGTGGAGAGTCTGTGGTGATTACAGACAACTAAATTCGGTGACTATTCCTGATAGATATCCCACGCCGTACCTTCATGATTATAGCAACAATCTGGCTGGGAAAATTATATTTTCTTCGTTAGACCTGCGCAAAGCATTTAACCAGATTCCGGTGGCGCCGGAAGATGTGCAGAAAACAGCCATAACTACTCCATTCGGCTTATTCAAGTTTATGTTTATGACTTTTGGATTGAAAAATGCAAGTCAATCTTTCCAGCGCTACATAAATCGAGCGCTGGGAGATTTGAACTTTGTTTTCCTATATATTGATGACATCCTGGTTGCTTCTTCATCGGAGGAGGAGCATTCTGCTCACCTCCGCACGGTCTTTGACACGTATTCGCGGTTCGTGAACTAGAATTCTTAGCCAAAGTCGAAGCTATATTGAGCTTTCCGAAGCTCAAGACGATCGTCGATTTACAACGCTTCTTAGGGATGGTAAACTTTTACCATCGAAACATTCCTAATGCGGCTGCCACTCAGGCACCACTCAATTCATATTTCGTTGAGTCAAAGAAAAATGATAAAAGGGAGATTAGGTAGACTAGCGAGGCAGAGGCGGCTTTCGAAAAAATTAAAAAAGATTTTGCGCAAGCCACACTGTCTTAGTGCATCCGCGTGCCGGTGCAGACCTTCGGTTAGTTACCAATGCTTCCGACCTTGCCATTGGGGCGGTCTTGGAACAAAAGAATTCCTCTTTTGGTGTTGACTGCTCGGCCTGGGAGCCCCTCGCCTTCTTCTCTAAGAAGATTACCCCTGCGCAACGTAATTATAGCACGTATGACCGAGAGTTGACGGCGATTTATGGGGCAATTAAATAATTTTCGTATCTACTTGAAGCGCGTCAATTCAAAATTGTAACGGACCATAAGCCGCTAATTTTTGCGTTTTCTCAGCGTCCAGAAAAGGCCTCCCCGCGTCAGTTACGTCAGCTTTCTTTTATCGCCCAATTTACTACTCATGTAGTACACGTTAAGGGTCCAGACAACATTGTCGCTGATGCACTATCACGAGTGGAGTCACTCAGACTTCCTTGTGAAATTAATCTAAAAGAGTTGTCAAATTTGCAAAAGGAGGACGATCAACTGGCGAAATTGCGCAAGTCGACCGATCATTCCTTGGTACTCAAGGATATTTCCTGGGGCCCGGAGCACCATACCATCAGCTGCGAAATTTCGGCAGAGGCCATTCGGTCATATATTCCACCGACGCTGCGTCGTTCGGTGTTCAACATTTTTCACATGCCAGCGCATCCCGGTCCTCAGGTGACCGACAAATTAATCACGCACAGATACGTATGGCCTGACATGCACCGCGACATACAGCGCTGGTGCAAAGAATGTGTTGACTGTCAGCAGTCAAAAACGGCTCGGCATGTGAAGATGATGCCGGAAAAGATTATCGCACCTGACGGTCGACTCGACCATGTCCATATGGATATAGTCGGTCCGCTTCCGGTGAGGAATGGCGTGCAGTACCTGTTAACGATAATCGATCGTTTTTCGCGTTGGGTTGAGGCTGTTCCTCTGTCAGAGACGTCAGCCTAGACAGTTGCCCGCGCATTTTACGACACCTGGATATCTCGTTATGGCGCGCCGAAAGCCATAACTACAGACCAGGGTACCCAATTTGAATCGCGACTTTTTACGGCATTGCTGTTTTTGGTAGATTGCGAGCGAATCAGGACCACTGCATACTATCCCTCCTCGAACGGCTTAATAGAGCGTTGGCATCGGCCATTGAAGGCGGCATTAATGTGCCATCGCGACACGGACTGGACGCGCTCGCTCTCCACGGTCCTTCTAGGCTTGTGGTCGCACGTCCGTACGGACACTAACGCGTCTCCCGCGGAATTCGTGTTCGGGACGACGCTAAGATTACCCGGAGAATTCTTTCTTCCAGACGTCTTCACGCCGGACCCGAACATATTTATTGAAGAGCATCGCGAGCACATGCGACAGGTACGTCCTGTTCCTGCGGCGCATCATAACAAACGTCGCGCCTTGGTTTATAAAAACGCATGTATTCATGCGTAATATGGCCAAAAAGGCCCTAGAGAGACCGTATACGGGACCTCATCGGGATCTTTCTCGTCCTTCCGACCGTGTTTTCACGATCAACGTGAATGGCACGTCGAAAAATGTGTCTATTGAACTATTAAAACCAGCATAACTGGTCAGTCAAGAACTTGACGACACGATCGTGAACGAAAATTGTGCTGGCGACTCGGCCCCCGCCAAGTTGAAAACATTCGCGGAAATCGATCTCGTTCAAAGTATGAACAAGGTCGTTTTCGGCAGATGTTCTCGATGCGCGAGCGAGAACACGTTCTAGAAGTTTAAAAATAATGTATGCGATTTTTTTTGCTTGTTTGTATTACAGCAGCAAGCATACATGTGCGTGCCTGCCCGCATCGCACATTGTTGCAATGCGGACATCCACCCAAAGTAGTGCTGACATTGTTGGTCAGCACCATACGCGTTTTTCCGCATTATATTGAAGCGTAGTAACGTGGTAAATATGAATTCTTGTAAATGCTGTCACGACGATTCTTTTCCCGCGCTTCGCACGGCGAGGAAAACGTGAATCGTCTCCGGGTTTTTACAGGCGCTGAGGCCGGGCCGTGCACGGCTGCGCGTACACGGTCCACCCGGGACAAACGCGATCTTCCGACGGGTCGAAACGAACTCTGTCACGGGCGCCAGGCACGGGAAACGTACCACGCGACACGCGAAAACTATTTCGGATTCGGGAAAGCCGAATCCGAGTGTCGGAGACGCGGAAGATACGGGTGATATTGGAACGTGACGGGCCGGGATACTCGGACACGGGAATAGCGGGGACAACCTTCGCGGCAAGACGGATTTCACCGGATAGTAATCAACTACGCTTTAGGCTCGATTGTTTTATTCGTCGTCGACAAAATAAAATTACAGGCGCGCGGCCACGTGGCCGCCCCGAGAGCCCGCGCTCTTTGTACAGGAGATGCGGAGATGACCGTCGCAAGCGCAGTGATTACGAAAACGCAGTCGCGGAATATTTCGGTATTCCGCGAGATGTTCGACGCGGTTTTCGGACTGTCACGGACGTTTCCGCAGTACTCGAAATCCCGTCGGTAGCGTGTCTAACGTGCACGTCCGACGAGAATGCGAAATTCGGCGTGCTAACGATTTTATTACACGCGAAACGAAACCTTTCTACACGCGAAACGAAACCAGTCCCGATTCGCGATGCGCTCCCCCTCGAGGAAAATTCCCGGCAGCGAGGACGGAGACTCTCGATTATTCTCAAAACGCCCCAGCAAGGACGTGAGCCGCGAACCGAGGCGAGAAGCGCCTCGGTATTCGAATTCGAAGACGAAACGAGAGGCGTTTCGTCTCCGCGCGAGATTTTACAGGACCACGCTACGAAATCTTATGGAAGGACCACTGTTCGGCTTACCGCTACAGCTCGGTATTCTCCGGTCCGGTTTACTCCGGTCGTCCGGGACTCCGCTGGTTCGTTACTTCGGTCTTGTGCGGACTTCGCGATCCTCACTTTACACCGGCACGGTACTGGCACTATATCGGGCACGGTAGTTTACAAGGATCCGTTCTCAACGGGAGTATGCGCGACAGTGATCCTTCGATTTTCGATACGTGACGCGTCGATCCTAGTTTTCCCCCACTCTCGCCGCCTGCCCAATTGTCTTATGGCCCGTCTTCGCGCGCGACATCCCTGGGCAGAGGACCGTACCTCGGCGTGCCCTTCTCGAGAACCGTGCCTATTCGCGACATTTTCTATCGCCCGGATCTCGCGGCTACGGGATTGTGGTACCACCGGCACCACCCTCGCCAGAACCCCATTTTAGACGGGATGAGGCGGCGGCAGGACCGCGAAAGGATCTGTCGATCGCGAAAGGGGTTCTCGTCGAGTCCTACAATCAGGTCGGTGTTCCCTTGCGCGTCCGCATCGTCGAGGACCCCACGCGAGGCCGGTGATGCCCTCGGTTAGCCTAGCTGAAAATTAGCCGTTCTCGGCGTGCGCGGCAAGTGTTAATTTTTGGGCGGACGTTCGGTATATTTTCCCGGGGAGCGCTCTCGCAATCGTTGTGCCAGTGTCTTTTGGCCGCGGATAGTCCGGTCCTTGCCTTTCCGCTTACGGAAGGCGCTTTATTCTTCGGGGAAGGGACGTAGCAATTTTGCAACGTCACAATGCATTGAGTGCATCGTTCTCTCCGTACAAATTTGTATTCGTGCCATTGCACTAGGGGGGGAGTGTGTGGGCTCGGCGCTGTGCTCGTCCAATTACGAAGCTCCGCGCCTTCGCACTGAGAGCTGCGTGCGGAAACGCTTTGTTGAGCAAGCGTGCTCAAGAGAGTTCATCACGAGATTTCGTTGGGTTTAGACGTGTCCATCCTCGCTCCAGCGCGTAGCGCATTAATTGTAACCTTGTGTCTACCGCGTTACAGGGAATATTTTATACATTGTCACGCTGCCCTTTTTCTCGCCGGGATGGTTGTCCCGGGCAAGGGGCAACTCCGAGGATTTACAGGCCCGTAGGCCGGGCCGCGCGCGGCCGTGCACTTGCGGTCCCCTCGGGACAAAATCGGGATCCTCGGAGACGTTCTCGCCGTCGCGTACTTTATGCTATTCGGGCGCCAGGTACCGGAATGGTACCGATAATCGTTCTTTTACGTAACCGTTCTCGCGGGCGCCTCCGAGGATCGACGAGATACGGAGGGTGACGGACACTGCCAAGGTTCGGACACGGAAGGAAAACGGGGACAGCCCTCACGGCAAGGCAGGTCGCGGGGGGTTGAGAAAACGTGACAATGCTTAGGCTCGATCTTGCTTTATTGCGCGTTCGGGATTTACAAATCAGCGGCCACGTGGCCGCGCCCGAGAGCCCGCGCTCTTTATACAATGGTGCGGACGGTGGTATTGTCCCAAGAGCGCTCGGTTGTCAATATTACAAATTTTATACGCAGGTGGTCAACAGCCAAAAAATGTTTCGATTCTCACTATGCAATTTTTATAGAGATTTTTGCGCTGATTCCGAATCTGAAAAAAAGATCTATTTTTCAACTTTGAACAAATATTGTGATGTTATTATAAAAGACATTGAATTGGTCTTTACAGCAAAAGATTCCTTAGACTTTCCCATATACAGTGATATCCAATATTAATACATTATGATTGTTTACACATGTTCAAACGATCATTAAAGACAGAGAGACACCATTTTTGCACCAATTTTTGACGATATTTTTAAATTTATCTCAAAAAATAAGGGTCCAGCGGAAAATCGAACTATACCACGCGATAGAGCAGACTTTTATCCTGAGAAACCCTCCTTTGAAGTTTGAAACGTCGATGTTTTTACCGAACCAGAGAGCAAAATATCTTCGTCCGACATGAGCTCCCGCCAGTGGTGCTCTTCCACTAGCGCGGTCGTTCGACGGAATACGGTGCGGCGCGGCGTAACGGCGATGTAGGCGTACAATTGTGTTAGCATGGGGTTGCTCCTCGCGGCCGGCACCCTCCGGGTTTCTCTGAAGTTTCCTTTTCTTATCCGGGCGTCCTGGCGGCGGGTATCTCTCAAGCAAGTGGTGGGGCCGCGCGCCCTTCGCGCGACTCTGAAAATGTAGCCGTGCTCGGCACGCGCAAAGAAATATGAGCCGGAACTCGCGGTTTACATCGGTTTCCTCGGGGAAAGCGCTCTCGGACCCGTTCGCGGGCGGTTCGGTCCCGATCGTGATAACAGAATAGTCTCGTGGAGGGCGGGTGATGACGTCGTCTATTTGCAACGTCACAACATATAGTGTGACCGTTACGTCACATGCGAGTCAGTGTGCGAGATACGCGATCCTTGTTCATGACAAAGATCGCGTGAGTGATTTGCAGATGCGCGCGCATCGATCCCCGCTTCGAGCGATCGAAGGAGGTCGATGCGAGCACCGGCAGGATCACTCTGCGCCGGGCCACTGCCTTGTAAGCACGCAGCAGTCACACGGTCGATTGCCGGTAATATTCGCGAATCGCGTACTTTAAAAATTTGCGTCTTACGCCTTGTAAGATATATTTATATACAGAAGATCTCTGTTCGCCGAAGTAGGCGTTTTTCATTATATTAAAATCAAAATTCTAAATATTATAAAGATTTAAATTGTTTCTGCGGAACATAGGAAATTGTCGCACGCGTTGTATGTGAGTCGCGTCGTGCGGATAAAACGAGACCGAATGTCGGATAAATTGTTTAACATTGCATATTGTGCGAGCAGCGTTTTGATTAGTGTCACGAGCGTCGCGTTGCTGATTTCCGTATCGATCTCGAAGTGCGTCGTACGGTCGACGTCGGCCTCGTGTAACTTGTAAAAGGTATTATTTAAATTTAGAGTAAATTCAATCGTTCCGCTCACAGTTGTGTCGCACTTTTGTAGAAGCGTCGTGACCACGGATACGTGCTCTGCCGTAACTACTTAAAGGTGTTTGCACATCGTCGTGAGCCATACTAGCGGCTTGGCTCCGATCACCGCTCCCGTGGTATCCCGGCGGTGCTGGTCGGCGTTCTTGCTCCGTTGGTCGCGTCCCAAGTGCAAACCGGTTTGCACTCGAATAGGGCGCTCATAGGTGTTACTGGATGATCGAGTGCTCACCGTGACCACGTTAACGTGCTCCGCTGAAATCTCCTGCTCATTCCAGTCATCTGCTGAGTAAATCAGCGAGTAGATGCCGTTCACCTCTCCCGTACGGCAGGGCTGTTCAGTATTCTACTTTCGTTGGTTGGGTCGCGGGCGCGATTGGGTCTCGTACAATCGCATAAAGCTCACGGGAACGTCCGATGATTAAAGCGAGTCGCCAGGGCCCCAAGTGCGTGCCCTGCCGTTCACTGAAAATCGTTTCGAGTACGTTTTCGTGAGGTTCCAGCGTGTAGACCTCGATTGTTCCTCCCGGCTTGCCGGCTGGTCCGATCGGCGCTTCTATCACGTTAGCGCGTTAGTACCGCGAATATCCCATCCGATTCCCATTCGGGAACACAAGTGCGTCTGGACACTAGAGGAGTCGCCAAGGCCACGGAAACGTGCCCTGTCGGCTACTCGTAAGTGCTTCCATCACGTGCTTGTTGTTCGTTATACAGGTATCCCTTGATCACCGCTCCCGTGGTATCACGGCGGTGCTGAGAGAGGTTGCATATTCTGTGTGTCGAGTGGGTAACTCGTTCCAACCTCTATTTGTCGAGGTCGCGAAGCACTCGGTGTGAGGTGCATTGATTTTCGTAATTTTAAAGTACCTTACACGAGGCCGACGTCGACATCGCGAGGCGATCCGAACGACGAACCGCGACGACAAGCGAGCGAGTTTACGTGGTAGTCGCGTTTCTTGTACGCATTCCACGCCATCCCAACCATTGTTCTAAGGATTAGACAGTCTACATTGATCTCAAGATTGTAAACACGTATGAATACGAATTCCACGTATTGACGACGGGATTATCCTTTACGCGGGTCAACACGTAAATAACCCGGGATAATCAGCGATCCGAATCGCTTTTGTAGCACCAGGCGAATTCATAGAATATATTGCCATATTCTACCTATTTCAATCTCCAATTTCATTGAATCTTGCCTAAACCTACCGTCTTCCAGTGCCTGGAGGCATGAATCCTTCATTCTCACTTCACGAGAATAAGAACACCGGGTCCGTAACCAATCCGGTGAAAATAAATTATAACAATTTCGGAACTAGTATGCAGTTAAATTTAGATAGATCTTCCAATAAATAGATTAATTAATTAATGAACGCATCAGTAAAATCAAAATAGAAATAGTTGAAAATAAAACGGTTACAATAGCATTTTATTAGCACTCCTGTGCTAACCGCTTAATCCACAGACAATAAAGTAGCTGTTCGGTGTAACCAGTGAACTATTTACTTCCCTGGAGATTTTCCTTCTCAAGGAGTCATATAACATAGAAGTATAGGCCCACAATAATTTACCTACGCTGGTGACCCCGTGTAAAATACTGGCATTACCACGTGGACGGAGTCATTGGAAACTCTGACTCCACACAACTCCTACTCCACCACTCGCACGCCACTCTATTTAATATACAGGGTAAATCTTCAAATAAAAAAAACTACACTAATACTTTGAAAATAATTGAAAAAGCGATATGAAAGCTGCTGGAACACCCGTTACACGCTCTGAATGGTCCGGCTTGGAGTCGGTGCAGCGTGGACATCGTGCGGCGCGTGTCAGTATCGTTGCGCGCATGCCTTATACATAGAAATGCGGACGTATGAAATAGGAGTTGCGCAGAATGAACGAAAACTGGTTCTTCCGATGTTATGGACTCTTGTGACTTTTAGTGTAGGGGGCAGCACTATAATGGGCACTGTGTAGTCAGAGTTTCCAATGTCTCCGTCCACGTGGTAATGCCAGTATTTTACACAGGGTCACCAGCGTAGGTAAATTATCGTGGGCCTACACTCCCACGTTATATGACTCCTTGAGAAGGAAAATCTCCGGGGAAGTAAATAGTTCACTGGCTACACCGAACAGCTACTTTATTGTCTGTG
>CM052205.1:15918449-16058836 GCA_028454225.1 Lasioglossum leucozonium | reverse complement strand
CAACTCGCGCTCTGATTGGTCCGTGTTTTTCGTTAATATCTCCTAAAGAAAGCCGCAGTCGCCATTTTTGTAAAGGAAAATGTCGCTTCAAATGACCCAAGGAACCTCCCATTTTCGGCATTAACATGAGTTTTGGAACACCCTGTATAAGATACCCCGATTTTTAAAATAGTTTTGTATTAGGCCCTGTAATGCCATTGGAAAGTTTTTATCCTGTAATTTTACGAAAATCTTTTGCCACGATACGCTGTTAAACGCATTCTGAACGTCCAAACTAATAAAAATGCCAAACTTGCCTTTCTTATTGTTAGTTTTAAAATAATCTAAAATTTCATCTAACGCATCAAGGGTAGATTTTTTCTTCGTGAATCCGAATTGTTTTATATGGAAAGATGGGTAACCCAAATGCTCAAATATCTTATTTTCTAAGATTTTCTCCAATATTTTATTAAAGGCATTGCCTATGCAAATCGGCCTAAAATCCGAGGGAAGAATGGTCTGGTTAACATTTTTCCTCAATAAAATTACGCGAGAAACCTTCCAACTTTCAGGAATGTAGTTCAATTGAAGACATTTATTAATAATTTTATTAAACCTATCTATGTCTTTTAAAAGAATAGTTTTTATCAAGCCTGGTGGCAATTTATCAATACCAGCTGCTTTCCTATTATAAGTAATTTTCTTTTTTTCCCTAGGGAACAACTCGGTGAGAATTCTTTTGGCATCTACAGAATCCAGAGTAGGCGGCGATGTTCTGCTTTTCAATTTATTTCTTATGGTCTGGAAGGGTTTTCCCCAGATATCTATCTCTAGGAGGTTAATAAACTTTTTCCAAGCTTCTTTTTTTGCGTCATAGATTTTATATTTCAATTTCTTTTTAAGGCTATTAAATATTTCTTTTTCTATTTTAGCTGACAGGTTCCTGGCCTTCTTCTTTTGGACTTTTCTACGTGCCCTAACTACCTGCGCGCGTAGATCGGAGAGTTCCTGGTTCCACCAAGGATTTTCGCGATGTCGATACGTATGAGTCTTTTTCTTAATAGTTTTGTTGCATGATAAATTAATGTTTTTAAAATATTTATTTATGTCTTCAATATTTAGGTTATCCCAGTTAATTGTACTGTTAAGTGCATTAAAAATTTTAAAATATTCTTTTTCATTATAACTTTTAACGTTCCACGACCATTCTATATTAAATTTAAGATTTTTATTTTTACTACCGCCAAAATTTATAGTATGTACACAATTCTTATGGTCTGAGCCATTAAAATCATCCTGAATAGTACTAAAAATGTGATTGTAAATTGATCCACTAGCAAATAAAATATCTATTTTAGACTTCTTTCCATTCTTCATAAATGTATAATCGCCGTTTAACATGTTCTGAGGAACCATCTGCATGTCCTGTACATTGTGACGGTCGGTCGTCGCGAGTCGTTTCACGATCGCGACGGGCCCTTCCTCTGAATGCTCAGAGTAGCCCAGGGTCGTAGGAAGGGTTTCGAGAAAAGACAAAAGGCGGTTTCCCTTATAACTCGTCTTTATTATACGATCCTTGCTCGGCGAGGGTCACGGCCGGTGACGGGAGTTCCTCGGCCTATAGTGTCGGCAGACGGAAAACAGATGAAAACATCGGATAAGAGAAGACGAAAACAGGCCTTATATAACTAGACGCGTAAATGAGAACGACGGACGACGGTATCTACATACGCGGCGGCGCTCGGATGCGTCGAATACACGGAGGACGGGCGCGCTCGGATGCGCGACGGCGCTTAGATGCGCGGGTACGCGGAGGACGGGTGCGCTCGGATACGCGGCGGCGCTCGGATGCGCGGATACACGGAGTACGGGCGCGCTCGAATGCGCGGAGGCGCCTGTATGCGCGGCGGCGCTCGGATGCGCGGAACCGCGCGGGCCGGGGGCGATCCCGTTATCGGCGGACAGGGGCACCTGCACCGCGTCGGAGATCGCCGACGGAGCGGCTCGTCGCGGTAATGATGGCGGGGCCGTCCGGGGACGATCCCGTTATCGGCGGACAGGGGCGCCTGTACCGCGTCGGGGATCGTCGGTGGGGCGACCGGTTGTGGCGTCGACGTAGACGGGACGGCCCGGGGTGATCCCGTTGTTCGTGGGCAGGGGCACCTGCACCACGTCGGGGATCGCCGATGGCGTGAAACGTCACGATAACGTCGAAGACGGAGCAGCCCGGGGGCGATCCCGTTATCCGTGGACAGGGGCACCTGCACCACGTCGGGGATCGTCGACGGAACGGCTGGTCACGGCGACGGTGCTCGTGAGAGCGACCCGAGGGCAATCCCGTTCTCGGTGGACAGGGGCACCTGTACCACGTCGGGGATTGTCGACGGAACGGTCGGTTCTCACGGCGGAGCGGTATACGTGAGAGCAGTCCGGGGGCGATCCCGTTCTCCGTGGACAGGGGCACCTGTACCACGTCGGGGATCGTCGGCGGAACGGCTGGTTCTCGCGGCGGAGCGGCTTTCGGCGAACTGGACGATTGTCCTCGGTGGGGAGCGTCGGGGCGGTAATACTCGATTACGTTGCTCCTGTAGTTCTAATAAGAACTGCCCGGAACGAACTCCGCCGAAACCCGCTCGCTGGGCGCCTTATATAGCCCGATCGCCGCGAGCGCGGACCACAGAGAGACACTCGCGTCCGTGAGTGTCGCTCGCCGCTGATTGGCGCGCCGCTGCTCCGCGCTCCGATTGGCGCGCTCGCTGGTCCGCGAAAGTCTATAAGTAGACCCCCCAGCCGGTCGCCCCGTCTCACTCGACTCCCGATGCTCGCCGTAGCGCGGAGCTCCGCTTCGTCGCAACATAATAATTTAAAATTCGGCCTCTTCTATTCTCTTTCCGATCTCCAAACAATAAGGACCTAGCGTTAGGGTCACCAAGTATAATAATAGGATGAAACCAATTCTTTTTCTCTTTTCTCAGTTCATCGAGATCCCTATGTAGATTAAAATTTCCATTATTCGGCGAAATATAAATATTTATTAAGGTAAAAGCACGTGTTCGGATTCCAACGTAAAATCTTCCTTGTATATAGTTTTTAGTCGGTATTTTAATATTTTTATTGATAATATTTATAGCTGCCTTTTTATCAATGGAACTAATCCAGTACATCTCAATCTTATAGGGTTCTTGCATGCAACTTATATCAATTTTTTCAGAAGCGATTGTTTGAGGTAACAAATCATGGGAAAGCTTACAATTGTTGCAATTAATTTGTAGGATTCTTGTTAGATTCATTATGATATTCTAGGAATTGCCATTTTAGCTCTTTTATTTTGCTCCTATATTGTGGGCATGCCATTGAGCACATTATGTGATCATAAGGCAGCCTCAATTTAACACAGTCCATACATTTTTTATTGTTACGGCATTCTGCCATTTCGTGGTCATCTACACCACATTGCCTGCATCTTTTGTTTTCTGCGATGATCTCTCTACAATTTGTGCTAAAGTGCCCTAGAGTATGGCATCTAAAACACTTTATAATTTTCGGTGTGGGCACCATTTTCACCACCGTTAGACCTATTTTAATTTTAGCCGCGTCAGTTACGTTTTTTAAATATTTTAGCGGTACTTCTACCACGGACAGCTGCGTACCCATTTTTGTCTTCCGTAGTACCTTCATTTTAACCTCGTCATCTTTTAGGCCCAGCTGACCTTTAATTGCCGACACGATTTCTTTCTGCTCCACCATAGGATCAAGATCCTTAAGCTCGATATCAAAAGACTTCTGCAAGACTTTCATATCTTGATCATCACTTAAGGCAAGTCCCAATTGCTCTTTAATTTTCTCGGAGTCACCTCCTTCTTCTAACTCCAGGAGCAATTGTCCGGTGCGCATCTTTCTCACTCTTCTGATTTTATCAAGTCCGCTCGCACATTTATTTATCTTATTATAAGTGTTTTTAAAATCCGCATCGTCTTTTGTTTTTATAACGATTGCATCAGCCCTCGGTATCGTCCACTTCGGTCTGATAGGTCTTTTCTTCCTCATTCCTGTCTCTGTCTCATTCCCTGTAGTCAATCCTTTCTCCTGCTATATCCCTATCCTACCTTTCCTCCTTGTAATTGTTTTCCATTCCTCTTCCTTCCTTGTTTTGACTTCCCTTCCAGGTTGTTCCTTCGCTTTTTCTTCTTTTGTCTCTCCAGTTTTCCTTTTATTTCCGTTCTTTCCTTTCTTTTTATGATCCAGAATCTTACTTAGAAAATCCTTTATCAGATATACCATGGGGTCCTCGTCTTCATCTTCTGAAGAAGAGGGCTCCCCTTCTTCCTTATTAATTTCCTTCCTTCTCTTTTGTTCCTTACTATTCCTACCTACTTCTTCCTTCCTAACTCTTTTCGGAGTGGTCGTACCGGAGGAGGATGATGTTTTTTCCCCTTTCTCACCTCTTTTCCTTTTACAGGTTTTCTCCGTCACCTTCGCATATTATCGCATCGCACCAGAGTTCCTCATCGTTCTGATCGATGAATCCGTATCATCGCCCACACATGAGGAGGCCTCTACCGATGGGACCCCCATACCTCTATCGAAGCTGTAGTTGGATCTCATGCCGCCCGCTCTAAATCCGGAAGAAGAAGGATCCATAGGCCGAGGGAAGTCTTCCATATCCGTCATAGTGGATTTGTTTTTAAGTCCTTCCTTCCTAAATTTTTCCTTTCCTTTATCCTGCTCATATCCTTCCTTTCCAACTAATGCCACAATTATTAATTTTAAATTTTTTATTTGTTCCAGGTTTCATTTCAGGTTCCAGGCAATTTCGCGGTAGGCTCCACGCATATTCTTATTGGTTTCAAGATAAGCGGCTAGTTCATTTGCAGAATCAATAGCATTATTTACTAAACCATCGAATATTTTGTTTTTCTCAGCTAATATTTTATTATTAACTTTCGTTTTGTCCCTACCTTTTTCCTTGTCCTTATCTTTTCCCTTTTCCTTTTCCTTGACCTCCTTCTCCTCCTTCACCTCCATATGCCCATCCTGCCTTCCTTTAACCATTTCCGCAGATTGAGACCTTCTTTCCTTTTCCCTAGATGTCCCTGCACCATTATTTCTTCCGCTAGTCGATCTTCGTTTATTTACATGTTCCTCTATCTTTTTCCAAATCTCCTCCTCCTTTTTCTTAAATCCTGTCTCTTTCCCATCTATGGTTATATCCACAATCCCAATCGAGTCCTTTGATCCTGCCGAAGTCCCTCCAGTAATCTCACAGTCCATCCAGTCCATATCCTTCTCCTCATCCGATTTCTTAATTATAGTTTTTTTAGGGGGTTCCATATTTTCATTAACGGCCCTGGTTACTATCCCCCTCCTCACGAGGACATCTAATCCTGCGTGAAGGGAGAGTTCACTCGTGGCCTCTTATTAATCTGCGGAAATAAACAATCGTCCGACTCAGAGCCGCTTGACCCGGAAGGCCCTACATACCACCGCGGTTCGGGCTGGTGCCACGGGGTTGGTGCGCTAATGGCCAGATGCACCCATCGGCCCACCCCCGGTGTTTAAACCGGGGGTGCCCTCCTCGCCACGCACCAGAGCTTGGGGAATTAGGGATTTTTTATAGAGGTTGTCATCCTCGCGGGCCGGGCGGTGAAGGCAAGCCCCCCGTTCCGGAGCCGAAGCTCCGCCTTACGGTATGGGACCCTGGGCAAACAACTTGTCGCCCAGAGCACTAGGGGAGTGCTCTTAGACGGGCCCGTCACTCCGAACCACTCCGGCAAGGTAAAACCTGCCAGGGACCGAAGTCCCCGCCGGCACAGCTTTGGAGATCATCCGGGCTCTGTGCCCCCTCACCACGACAAGGTGGCACTCCAATCGAGGGGGACAGGAACCCCAGGGCCTGTGACTGGAGCCGCTATAAAGCGGAGCTAGCCACTAGGCTTGGGGGGCTGTTTGTGCGCCCAAGGACGACCATGGAAACGGAATGTTCTGTTGCCAATATTCAATCCGGCCGTCATTTAGTCTTATGAACTCGCCTGCCCTGCTAAGACAAGGAAAAACAGCAAGAAGGTTCCCTGGTGGAGCAGCGAGCTCAATAAAACCATGTCAAGAACCAGAAAGCTGTTCAATAGGGCCATGAAGACCAATTCTGAGGAGGCCTGGGATACCTACAGGAAATCTCAGAGGGACTTCAAAAGGCTCACAAGATCCTCTAAAAAAGAGGCCTGGAAAAACTACTGTGAAGAAACTGAGACCCTCCCCTTTGTGGTTAGGTTACGCAAGGTCCTTGCAAATGGGCCCCTGACCACCTAGATCAACGACATCACCCTCCCTAACACGAGCATGGGTGATGATAGCACACCGCTCTTAGAGCACCTCCTGGAGATTCACTTCCCGGGATCTACCCCGCTGGACCAGGGGCAGCCGACCACTTCGGCTGGTACCAGGCACAATATGGGGGATCTCTGGAGAATTGCCTCAGAGATGTTCACGAAAGAAAAAGTAACTTGGGCGCTAGAATTTTTTAGCAAATACAAAAGCCCCGGCCTGGATGGAATCTCTCCCGCCATGCTACAAGAAGGCAGGTCTATCCTGTCTGACCGCCTAAAGGAGGTTTTCAAATCCTGCCTCGCTTTAGGCTACACTCCCCTCTCTTGGAAAATGGCCAGAGTAGTCTTTATCCCAAAAGTGGGAAAAAGTGACTACAGCTCGGCCAAATCGTTCCGGCCTATAAGCCTGACCTCCTTCTTGCTTAAGACGATGGAAAGGCTTATAGACAGGTACATTAGAGAAACTACGCTGATTCAAACACCTGTGTATGCCAACCAACATGCCTACCAAAGTGGCAAATCAGTAGAGACGGCGCTCCACCACCTAGTTGGCTTTATTGAAGGAGCACTAATAAATAAAGAATCGGTACTCAGCGTTTTCATCGATATCGAAGGTGCCTTCGACAATACGTCCTTCGACGTCTTAGAGAAGGCCCTAGACCGATTCAAAATAAGGGAACCCCTGAGCGGATGGATCAGCAACATGCTCAGGAGTCGAGCCATGAGGACCGAAACGAACGGCTCTGTAGTGTTAGCCCGGGCCGGCAGGGGTTGTCCTCAGGGAGGAGTCCTCTCCCTCTTGCTTTGGACCCTGGTGGTCGACGGGCTCCTGAACGAGCTGGTCGAGGAGGGCTTCGTGGTTCAGGGCTATGCTGACGATGTATCCATCTCAATCAGGGGGAAACATCTTTTATTGTTAGCTAAAAGAATGCAAACAGCACTCACGCTAACCCAAAACTGGTGCCTCAACCACAACCTCAGGGTCAACCCGAGTAAAACGGAAATGGTACTCTTCACGAGGAAGCGACGTTTTAATTTTAAAGCCCCCTCCATTTTCGGCACCGAACTGCGCATCTCTGATGAGGTGCGTTATCTAGGTGTCACCCTAGACAAGAGGCTCACGTGGAAAAGACACGTCGCCAGGCTATCCCAGAAGGCTATCAATACCTACTGGGCCTGTAAGTCGATGTTTGCCAGGACCTGGGGCCTGAAACCTTACGTGGTAAAATGGATCTACACCGCGATCATGATACCAGAGATGACGTACGCCTCCCTTGTCTGGTGGACCTCCATGAAGAAGACCACACATAGAAGACTATTGGGAAGGGCATACCGTCTAGCGCTTATGGGCATTACGGGCGCTTTCCACACCACGCCTACCCTGGCGCTGGGAGTCCTCCTTAACCTCGCACCCCCATATCTAATGGTGGAGAGCTTAGCGAGAAGTTCCGTCCTTAGACTCCATCTGGAAAACAGATGGATCAAAGCAAGGTACGGCCACTCGACCCTACTCGACGCACAAGACCTCCAATGGATCATGTTGCGTGGTGGGGATAGATGTGAGCCGTACTATAACTTTACGGTTAAACACCAAACCTGCCTCCCTGATAGGTGTGACTGGGAGACAAACGCTAGAGAGCTCCTCTCTCCACAAGGCCTGGTCTGGTTTACAGACGGCTCAAAAAATAAGACTGGTGCAGGAGCGGTGTCAGCCCAAGGATAAGCTTATCTTTTGCACTTGCGCAACACGCAACGGTCTTTCAAACGGAAGTATGTGCTATCTTGGCTTGTGCTGAACATAACCTCAGCAAAGGCTACAAGAACAAGCACACACACACACACACACACATATATATATATATATATTGTGACGTGGCAAGTTTTGCCTACGTCCCTCCGAACCGAACGAGAGAGGCCGGGCCGCCCTCTGGCAGTGCCGATGCGAAACGGCCGATTGCGAGCGCTCTCCCTGGGAAATTCGAACCCAGAGGACGAGCATTTACGCGCTTTGAAACGTCGCGCCACTTTGGGCGACGCGAACTTGCAGGACCGAAACCGGGCTCCAGGCGAGCCCGCCACCCTATTTCCTATCCGATGAGGCGCTTTCGGAACCGGCTCGGGAGAGAATTTCGTGCCGAAACAACAAGGGAAAAACTGAGCCAGGGCCAGCAAACCCGGAGACACCGACAAGGAAATGTGGACCAGAGAACAACATCTTCTCTACCTAGTCGCTGTCTCGCCCGGCAAGAAAAGGTCCACGGCCGAAGCGGTCAAGTCTTCCCTCCCTCACGACATGCCGCTGCAACAGCCTAGAAGCGGCAGAAGAAGAAATGCGATTTCCCGAAAGCCGGGGGGGGCCGCACGACAGGATGCGATCCTGCGGAAAAACCGCGTGCAATAGGTCCGAGCGCCGCGACGAATGGAAATAGGGCAGGGAGTAGGGGGACGCTTCGCTTCCGCGTTGCTGGGCCGGGCGGAATTGGGTCACTGGGTCGTTGGCTGCCGAGACGTTTTGGTTAAATCCCATCGTGCGTAATTGTAAAGTAGTGAGTGCCGCTGCCGATATCGAGGGACGATTGTAAGGACGATTTGCCGATCAACTGCTGCCGTCCAGTCGTTGCCATTGGTAAGCGCTTGTCAGGCTTCCTTACTTTATTGCTTCAGTGATTCATTTCGTGTTGGCTCGGTAACGTTTTCGCGGGTCCTTGTTCGCGTCGAACTTCGACGAAACCGTATCCTTGCCGCGGGGCGGCTATCCCAAAAGGACGAACGGTCGTCGGTCGGATAACGAACGTGCCGGGAGTTTAACGTGAATCCGGTCGGATAGCGGGGGCCGCGTACCCGTCGTAAGACGGTCATACGACGCCAGTATTAACGCGGAGTCGCGGATTCACGAGGGGTGCGTATCGTTGCCGATTTCGTGATTCGAAATAGTACGCCATCTTCAAGACGTTTCCCCGGTGGGAGGACGTGACGGTTCCGTATCGTATGCCGTCGGCGAGCGAAAACGACCCGAGAAATTGTGCCGCGTTTTCCATCGGAATTCGGTAATTGTAGCGAGTACACCCGTTAATTATTGCGACCATCTGAAATTGCCGAATTCGACTCGCAAAAGCGAAAGAACACAGTGTACACGCGCGCGAGCGACCGACCTTCCGTCGCAATAATATCGCGATCGCGCCGGCTTGTAAATCTCAGCTGCCGGCTCTCACCGGCAACCTTGTCGTCATCGCCATCGACGAAATAAATGTCATACAAGCCGAGAAAGTGAGTCGTTACTCCGTGAGAAACCTTTCCGCCGCGGGAAATGCCCCATACTCCATCCACGTAGAATCCTGCGCCCGTTCTCGAGTTATCCTGAGCCTCGCGCGGTGCTCGCGGTTTCGGACGTTCCGTTCGCGCCTCCTAGGAATATCTTAGGTTTCGTGGGACACTCTAGAGTGCCTGGCGCCCGAGTATCTATCACCGTTTCGTGAAAAGTCCGAATCTGCGAGCCACCATTTGTCTCGGGTGGACCACGTATCGTGCGGCCGAGCGTGGCCCGGCCTTCTGCCCGTAAATACCCGGAGTCGCCAGCGTTTCCGTCCTTCCGACGGTTCGCGAAAAACCAGCGACGTGACAATATATATATATATATGTAGCGACAGCCGTGCCGCGATCAGATCACTGGGCAAAGTTATGACCAGATCTAGGATTGTCCGTGACTGCGTTACAGCCCTAACAAGGCTGGCTGAACACAACCATGTCAGCCTGCTTTGGGTTCCAGGTCACTCTGGAATCATGAGAAATGAGGAGGCAAATAGATTAGCACGTGAAGGCACTCAATGCCGGAACGCAACTATCTATAGACCTCTACAAATGGCACCCAGTGTAATTAAAAATTGGAACAAAGAATGGGCGAGGAATCAACTTGCCCTTCTATGGAACTCTGAACCAGGTCTGCGACACACGAAAGCCCTGGTGGAGGGACCAAACAGAGACCTCGCCAACAGGATGTGTCGCTTGGACCGCCAAAAGGTGCGACGACTCGTGGGAATTACCACGGGCCATTGGTGAGACACCTCTCCACGTACTACGGCACTGCAAAGGTACTGAGGCCCTGAGAAGCAAATTCGATGGGCTCTCAAACCAAGGTGACTTTCTTCTTAAGGCGGACGGGGTTGACGCATTTCTGGACTTTGCCAGAGAGGCCACCCTGCTTGAGCGCCTTATATGAGTCGGCTGCCCTACCTTCACCATTCATATCAATTAAAGTTTGATATATTAGACCTCTATATTAGTTGCATATTTTATTTATACAAAACAGCGTTTTGATAAGGTAGGATAAGGTAGGAGCTCTGTAAAAAGAAAATGAGGTCGGTTCTGTTCCATTCTAAAATTAGACTAGGGGGCAGCACTATAATGGGAACGGCCAAAACCGGGGTGTGAGAACTCTCGTATCCTCTCTGTTTCACCATACAGTGATGCAACAATGGATTGAAGAGATTTAGCTTATTGTTAATAACTTTTAGACGCAATTTTATCGTTCTTGATTTTTATTTTATATTAGCTTATAGAATAATTATATTATCAAAAAGGACAATCACATGTGATCGTACACGGTTTGTATTGTACATATTTAGATAAAAACGTGTTTATCTGAATTGTTATGTGTACTATAAATTTGAGCGGCTGCAGAAAATATAATGAAATTATTGTTCATGAAATAATTACGTTTTTTAATAAATCATTATAGTCTTTTAATCAATATGGACAAAATTTGTTGTGTTTGCAAAAGAACAACATGTTCATACAAGTGTCCTACGTGTAAAGTATCATAGTAAGTATACAGAGGTTATGTTTGTGTTTATTATATTAATGACAGGATTTTATACTCACGTTAGTATATTATTAATGATTTTATTGAATTTTATAAACATAATTTTGATTATAACATTCTAGTACTGCAAGTCTAACCTAATTGAAAATTTTTATTCAAATATTTAATAATTCTCTTTGTAGTAATGGAGTAGAATAAAAATTTGATTTGTATTCTATTAGCAATACATTGATTCTTTTGATTCACAGCTTAGTTATATTTATTAAACAATAAATTATATTTTATAATTTTGGTTAATCAATATACAAAAATTTATAATCTCTTTTACTTTGTTCCTGTTAGTTGCTCTGCAGCCTGCTGTAAAGTACACAAAGCTAGCAATTGTCAATCGAAACATCAGCAAAATGAGCCTACTAGTGATCAGAAAACAAATGGCAAAACATATGACTTCTCTACAGAAGATACTGTGCCTATTGAAAAATTAGAACAGTTACGTTATAGTGAAGGAATAAAAAATGTTTTAAGAAATCCACATGTACGTGATATTATGCGTGCAATTCTGGTTGATGATAATCCTACAAAGGCTATTGCTTTAGCCATGACAGAACCAATATTTGTGGAAATGGCAGATGTGTGTCTACAGGTTGTAGAACTTCCAGAAAATGACCAACCTAGCTAACGTACCTATATAAAGTTCTGTGATATGGTATAGTATGTATACTAATAATTATGAAGTATATTTGCATTGGACTTACAAAAAAGTAAATTAGTTAAGATATGTATATTTCCTAATAACTTTATATGTAATAATAATATTATAATAACGTTATATAGCACTGTAAATTTGGCTGGAGTGATCTGATATTTTGTATATGTCCAATAAGTTTTAATTCTCTACCATGTATTAAAATATTCTTAAATTATTATGTTAAAATATTATCATGTTTATACTCTGTGCCTACATAGGTATTTAAAACTTAATTTAGGAATTATAAAAAGAAGTAGACTTGGATATTGGTTTCTTAACATTTGTAAAATATTTATTATAAATTGTGTATCTTTTGTGGCAGTCCTCGAACACAACAGGTTAATCAGTTTGCACTTATAGAAATTATAATGTTGGCCATTTGAGAAAGTGACATCATTTCAATTATTGATAATAATAAAACTGCTAAAAATAGAAATTGTATGTATAAAAAAAGAGTAAATAAGCAAATACGTTTTGTACAAGATTTATGTATCTACAAACCAAAAATTATGTACTTTTAAAATTCGTTAACAAAAGCTGTGCAGTGTTCAAAATTTATTTCTAAAGCTCCGAGTGTTGAGAATGATGGAATGTAATGTAATTTTCGAGATCGTTTGGTACTTCCGTTCCATCCAGTTCCTTTTGAAGGAGGCAATATCGTTTTCTGACATGATAAGCTGCCATTTTCGGTTGCCTTTCTCTTGTAAATATTCCCTTCTTATTACCACCCACTCTTATGTATGCTAAATCAAAATTTTAAAAATAGGTATTAATTATTAAATGATTGTTTCTTGCATTATCATAGATTATTCACTCACATTGAGCCGTTCGGAAGTCAGCAAA
Source organism: Lasioglossum leucozonium (assembly GCA_028454225.1). Taxonomy (NCBI): domain Eukaryota; kingdom Metazoa; phylum Arthropoda; class Insecta; order Hymenoptera; family Halictidae; genus Lasioglossum; species Lasioglossum leucozonium. The sequence goes on along the minus strand of CM052205.1, from coordinate 16,046,124 downwards.
ATTCCAAATGAATTCACCAATAAAGAAGCCTTCACTTCTTAACTGGTCGAAGGCTTGAAAATGTTTTGAAAATATTTCTTTCTGGTATTCCTCACTCCATACATACTCAGGAAGCTGAAACGTTTGAATTTAGTAATGACGGAAGAGACTCTAGTCCATAGATTTAAAATAATTAATACTTCGTATTTTAGATTTTAAATGTGATTAGTATTTATGGAAATGAAAGATTTAGAGTTGTTTAATACTAAACCTATCAAGTACATGCTGCCTTGTAGGAATAGCGTGATTGACTTTGTTTAGATTTCGTGTGATTTTAATTATAATGTGTGCTTACAGAAACAATGTGTCTAGGTAATCAATTCCAATGGAAGCATCATTATAATTTTCAATAATTTAAAAATAAAAAATTTATAAAATATTGGTGATGGTACATTTAGTGTCTATTGCTGTAATAATTTACCTCGTGCAATCCAGCCATAGTATCAGCACCATATTCAGACATAAGCACTGGTTTATTATATTTCCTATGCCATGCTTCAGCTTCTCCTATAACTCTGCTTGTAATCGTATCAATACGTCCTGGGTTATTGTACCAAGCATTATAACGATTAAAGCTGATCACATCAAGATATTCACCTGCTTTATCTTCCTACGAATAAATTAGATACATTTATTTAATCATTTTTACATAACACTTTATGTTAAAGATGCATTGACTTAATTTTTTCAAGACACATTTATGTGCATTATTTTTTTAGAAATAAAAGTGACCTTCCATTTAATTCTTTAAATGGAATGCTATGTACTATTATTTTGTATCATATCAAAGCGTGTGAGGTCAGGATAAAAAAAATTGTAATTAATAAAGAACAGTAACGAAATGAAAATATCAATCATTTTTTAAACTTTTGTTACACTGTGTACAGCTTTATATCGTAAACTCAATGCAATTTAAATTGTTACCTGTACTGCTCGTGCCATGGCAATGGTAATCGGTCTGGTAGGATCGAGTGCTTTTGTGTGATGAGCGACTTGTTTGAAATACTCCCCGGCTTCAGGTAATTGGGTTCTGGGTTCATTAGCGATTGACCACATGATCACCGAAGGACGGTTCTTGTCTCTCCTTATTAGCTCGGATAACGAGTCTTTATGACGCGCAAGGAGAATTGGCGAGAAGTTTTCAGTGTCCACGGAAGGACACTCGTCGATAATTAGGAAGCCCAACCTTTAAACGACGAATACTGTAATAATTATGATATTATGGGGAAAAATACAGTAATAAATCGATAAATGAGCAAACTACGGGTCGGACCAGGAATAATTATCCGGAAAGGATACTATTCTTTGACGTGTGCCGAACGTAGAAAAGGACAACGAAGCTCGAGAGGCCTCGGTCGCCGAGCAATGTAAACCGATACCGGGTCGGATATACCAGTGTGAACCTCTACTAGTCCAACGACAAAACTTCTTTATCTTTTATTATTTTTTTATGGAACTTTCACCAATATATTCGTGGTATTTTTCTAATGAAAATTATACCAAATATAGAAAAGAAAGAGACGCGAGAGTCGCAGTCACCGGTATAAATATGTAGTCCAATGGTGCTTATATGGCGGCAAAAGTAATTTTTGTCATTTTAGTACTTTTATTATTTACATATTGTTGGGACGTGGATCGTGTTGGAAACTAAACACATAGTGTGTCGTCTATAATATTTAATAGAAAATAACTTAACTATGTACTTTAAATTTGAAATATTTCTGACCGTTAAAGGTTAAATAATAAATAAAATTGGTTAATTTGGGAAAAATATAAATATTTAATTTTTTATAAATTTAATAGAAAACCGTAGGCACCTTCTCCCGAATTACGTTGTATAAATTAGTAGTTGACATAGAAAAATGAAAAATATACCGATCTGCCAAGTCGAGTACTTCGTCGCTGTAGGGATAGTGACTTGTCCTGTAGGCGTTTGCACCGACCCATTGCAACAACTCGTAATCCCTAGCTACAGTGACTAAATCCAGACCGCGTCCTCTAAGGATCGAATCCTCGTGTCTGCCAAATCCCCGCATATACAACGGTCTATCATTAAGAAGCACACTGGTATTGGTCCAGGTCAACGATCTGATTCCAATCGGTAATCTATAGATATCTACTTTGGTCTCGTTCACTACGGTCAAGGAGATCTGAAAACCGAAATATCATTAAAAAATTAAATTCGACATTTAGTTTCCTTACGACTAGACGGTAACGCTGTTGTTAAATTTTAAATGCTACTGAATTACTAATATGCAATAATAAATTTAATATGGATTTCTATTCAGTTGCATTTACAATATGACTATGTGTATTGTTAATTATACAGACGAAATCATAAATGGCAACAGAAGTTGATATAAAAAAGAATAGTGTCACTAAAAATAATTGATTTTAACAATTTTTGTTTATCTTCAACATATGATGTTATTTTATATACATTAATTTTATTATTATTATTTATTATTAGACTATACATTGAAAAATTAATGCCTTAAATGTTTTTTTATTATGTCGTCATCTTTGAAATCACTGGTTATTTATTAAACAGTTTAGCTAATGTATTGTCATCATTCTCACAGTTAGCAATCTTTAATTCCATAATATACATTATACATATACTTTGGATGGTAAGTCCACAGTGGAAAACTTAGGAACGTATTAAAATAATTACACGTCATATTGAATTATGACAACGTATTCGGTATGATTAGATATCTATCATGGTTTCAACCTTGAATTCTACATGATTAAGCCCCATCAATCTACAATCTGTTGTTGTTTCATTTGGCGTACTTTTCGTTAGTATGTTTTTGTTGTTCGGTGGTTTCAAACGCGAGAAAAATGTTTCAATATTTTTACAATCTGTAACATTTTCCATGAAAATCGCGTCTCCAGTTTCCCGGTCGCTGTATCATGCAAAAATATTTTAAATAAAAATAAACCTTGAAGTTTAAAATGAGTCTAGGTATATTGTACAGGAAGTTTCAAAATTAGGTGTCCCGACCAATATAGCGGAATTCTGCAGCTTTGGATAGGTGGAGACCTGTTATCAAAATGGATCGCAAAATTTTCCTCAACCTTGATAAATCTGAAGATCAACATAAGGAAGCAATAAAAAAAATTTTGATCTAGACGAAAGGGTCAAGGTCAGTTTTGCAGTAAATTTTTTTAACAGATCTCCACCTATTCAGAGGTGCAGAATCACGCAATTGTGGCCGTGATATACATATCATTTTGAAACAGCCTGTGCTACATACTTTTTTTAACGAAATTATTATCGGTCAAATATCGACATTTTCTCGAAAATAGGACATTTTCACGATCGAACCTTTGCGCCGATACTAATTTGTAAATTGATTTACATATACGATCGATATTTTCACACATTTTGATAGGACATTTAGTTTTTAAATATTTTTTTTTAATCACTGTATATCGAGGCATTACTTATACACATTTTGGTTGCCCGAAGAGGTGTGAACGAAACGATAACTAAACCGGTATCCACGTAGTGGCGATTAAGGATAACCAGTGTACCGCTATCATTTTGAACAATGAAACATTTGTTATACCTCCAACGTGTACATGTATCCTGGGTTAGGACTCATGCCCCTAGGCCACCAGAGTTTAGCGAATGGCACTCTCAGCGTGCCGGAGAATCCATAAACTGAGTCCTTTATAACTGGAGTGTCTTCGGCATCGAGTAGGCTCACTCTGCAGATCGGAATTTCGTAATCGTGTAAACCGGCCGGTTGAACGACGTATTTCACGATACCTACATCACCGATTAATCCTGTCCTTACCGTGATATCTTCGACATATACACGCGGCTTTGTGTGTAGCAAAACGGGCCTGCAAGTCAAGAATTTCCATGTTAGCGTCCGATATGCATCTGATGGCGCAACAAAACAGCCGGAACCGGCTGAATCCTTTCCCTGATAAAACCGATTGCTTTGTGTCGGTGGTTCACATTTGTCCACTATTATCATTTCGATAGTAATCTGCTCGTCGCCGAGAAACTTTTGACGGTTCAGAGAGCAGGAATTTTTCGGCAGATGGATAGCTAGGTTAACGGGGCGACCGTTATGCTGCCGAGCCGTTGGTGTACTTAGCAAGAGTCGGAACAGTTAGCGTCCGGTTTTGAAAAAATTCTGTTCAATTTATTTAGCCCGTTTCACCTTTAACCCCTTGCCGTATTTTAACAAGTCAGACTCGTGATGACAAAGTTTAACAAATACGAATGTTACGAGTGCCTTTCTTTTTAGATGAAATAAAATTTGATTTGCTTGTAATCAATATTTCAGCATTAAAATCAATGTAGCAATACAAAAAATATATGTATTCTTTTCTCTTCTACGAAATTTTTGGGGATGAAGACGTTTTAATCACTGTAACCGTTGTCACGTCCGGTGGTCCACCCAATAGTGATAATTAACGATTTCAATGTATCATTTTTATAAGTATTATCAAACCGCTAATTGTCAAATCCTCGAACGATGTATTGGGTTGCGAGCGATAGAATAAGAAGAAGGACGAGATACATTTCGCAGCTAACTTATAGGGTTACCAACTCATGTTATTTTTATTTTGTTTCAAACAAGACTCCGCTGTAGGTTCGGAGAAGCTTTATTATCAAGTCGAGGTGCTGCGAAATCTATTTTGTTTTTATTAGAATTAATACTGATTAATTTTCATATAAATTATAAAACCTAAGATTATTATTATATGAATCGTTTGTAAGATGAATTCTTCGGTGGAAAGTGTGAGGAATGGTTCCAAAAGATCGATAATCAAATAAACTGCGATGGATCGAATAGACACAATAAATAAATACATAGAGGATGAAGAAGGGATCAATGAGTAATGTTATTGTTGATAAGAGGATTGGCGAACGAAAGATGATCCAGCCAGGGAGTTGGGTTGAAGTCGTATAACGCACATCTTGTCTAATTGCCGATGGAGAATTAATAGGAAAAGCGATTGGAGCGAATTGAAGATGACAATGGAACAAAGGATCGAACAATCTATAAAAGAAGGCAGCCCTTCATCAATAGTCAGTAATTATCAAACAGTCTTCAGTCTTCAGTCTTCAGCCTTCATCTTACAGTTAATAGTTCTGTCGTTAACCAGTCAGTTGTCAGGATTGTTGTATGTGTATGTGTGTGAAAAACTTGTGAATTTGGATTACGGTGAAATATAAAACAACGCCGCACCACCACCACTCATCGCCAGGACAGGGGCGCTGAAAACATCTTCAACATCCCCTTGGAAAATCCACCATCTACTCCTATCTCCACCGTAAAACAAGAGACCAATTGCAAATCATCTTAACGGTAAAATTAAGGCTTTATTTGTAATTCTTAATTAATAATAGTGTATCCGAAATATGTTCAAAAATATATTTGGTCAAATTAAAAAGCAAAAGTTTAACAACTATCTTAAAACCGATTTCAAACTATCCAAAGGTCCTCAATTGCCCGAACCGTAACCGGTGTATGCAGGTAGGTTCAAAACCGCGTTCTATCTATCTATTTAATCATTATTATATAAAAGTGTCCACTTCGGACGTAACACCGTAAAGAAAATGGTACGGCAAGTGGTTAGGTGAACTATTGGGACCCATGCGGCCACACTCAAAGTGCTAATAATTATCTAATCTAATGTGTAATTATTGACAATTCGAAGTGTGCGAGTACCCGGAAATTTGGGTTCGGGTTCGCGTATGTTTTAATATACATATAATATATGGTTTCACATGTTTTGGAGTATAACGTTTCACTTGTTTGAACAAGCAAGGTTTTTATTTTTGGAGCAGCTCCACTGGAGACAGTGCCAGCCGCGACGCCGCGCCGTACAGAGAAGAGCTATTAAATACCGTTCCTTTTTCAACCGGCGCGGCGCGCCGATGACTCAGTCAAATCCCTTTCCCATGTCCTACAGTAGTCTGTTTCTTTTGTATCATTGTCGAATCATCGTCAATATTTATGTATTTATTAGATGAAGGTTGAATATTGATTATAAATGGTATAAGCTTGTAGTTTACTTGCCTGTGAATGCCAGCGTAATTGAAAAAGTCGAATGTGTAACTTTGCACGTGTATAGTCCCATTGTCGACAGCAGTGTTGATAATTCTACCTTGCGGTACACTTGTTTGCAACAACGTATTGTCCACTGCAACCGTTATGCGATTTTTACCGCCAAATATCAAATAGGACGATATCTCAGCTTCAAACGGGAGATGTCCCATTTCGTGGTTGGTTACTAACCCACCATTTACCCACTGGAATTTACAAAACCAACGAGGAAGTCGTATAAAATTTATATGGGATTTATGCAAACAATTAGTAGACTATGGATTTAAAAACTATCAATTAAATATCAATTATTTATTGACTTCATCAAAAAATCTTTGAAATTAAATTTGTTGTATTCGAGTGGGTTCATTAGACAAAACACTGTTCGAGTTTTTAATCGCTATATTTATATTTCCCTAAATATCAAGGTGACCTTGAATTTTTCAAAAGAAAAAAGGAAAATAGGTCCCCTGAGCGAGAGTTAAACCCTTATTTTGAATATCGTTATTTTTACAATAACTACATGCCATCATGTGCGTTGTACTCAATTTCTCAAATATTTCAGTCGAGTGAAAATATTTGTATTGCTTGTCACGTAAAAATTAATTTATACTTTGAACGTATGCATTTTTCGTGGTCAATTTTGAATATTTCGTTGCTACCCTTCGATTTACGATAGAGGGTTGGAACATGGTTCAGAGCTATGTAGATAAGTTGTCGAATATTGTATCGCCAGTTGAATTTGATTACAGAACTCTTTCGACCCTCGTATCCTGTTACAGTCTTCAGCGAGCTATCAATGTACGGCCGTCGATCAAGTTAAATCACGCAGGAATGAGTTAGGTGTGAATGAGTTATAGGCACTCTTAACACGTTCGTTACCAACGTATACATACATGCAGGGTGAGTTACGTAACTTTATCACCTTGAATATCTCCGTTATTTGTAATAATATGAAAAAATGTTATATACGAAACTTGCACGGTACAAAGGGGGACATGTTGGGATACAAACATTTTTCGTGTGGGTGGAGGCATAGAGGAAATTTTAAGGTCACCTTGATTTTCTTAATGGAGTGCTATATTTTTTTTATCTTTATCCGCTATCACATTGTCGGGAACCGGGGAGAAGGTACACGAAGTCGAGGTTGCAAAAGCTCATATTTTCAAATACAGGAGAATGAAACTTACTGTTCGACGCGAGAACGAAATCTGACGACGTTATGGTGAAAAAACGGGGAGAAGGAGGATTTCGGGGTAGGATGGTTCGGGCCCTTATAGCTAGGAAGGCATGGGCTAGAGCAAGTATAAGACGTCACTCACCCTGTATATTTGCGATCATAATCTGCGTGAAGAAATTGGTATTCATTTTATGCATGGTATTCTTCAAAATTACAAATAGACTGAAATTTTTATGGAAAATAGAAATTTTCCAAGTTTAATGTAAGAGATTGGAGGTAGATAAAAATTATATTTTCAAGTAATAATTTATATAATATTAATTTATATAAAATTTTTATAATAAAAAAATATTTTCGAATTACCTTAAAAGGTCGAAAATAGTGTAAGAATGTCCTTGAATCCTAATCTAAACGCTTTTCAATTTTGTATTTGACGTATTAATTTTTGTCATAGATACATAAAATGCGCAGTATAATTATAAAGAATAACGTTATATTTATTAGGGTGGAACGAGAGTTCGTAGCGTTTTTAACATTAAACCTACCGAGCACTAAATGCGATTAAAATGTTTTAGTTTATAAAAATGTCAAAGCTCTATTTATTTAGATTTTGTGCAATTTTTATTGCAATGTGTATTTGGATAAAAAAATGTATCGAATCGATTCCCATGTAAGTAACTTCAGAATTTCAATAATAGTAAAATGAAAAATATAAAACCGGCCATTTGACTGGCAGTGGAAGGTTTAGTATTAAATTAAAATTTAAAGATAAAATTAAGATAGTGGGGGAACGTCACCTCCCACCTTAACGGAATGAAGAAGTGGGGGAACGGGCCAAATACGGATCGCGATCCGCGAGTTGGATAGGCCTAAGCCTAAGCTAATACAATAGAACAGAAAATACTTACCACTTGCGCAAGGTAATTCACTGAACCAAACCGAACGAACACCCTTTGTTCTCGCCATGAAGAAGGCACGAAGAATGTTCGCTGATACCAGACGGCACCTATGTGATCCCTAAGGTCCCTCGAGGTGGTGATATCATTGTAGGACGATGGTACTGGCATTTGCATCACTTTTCCTGCCTAAAGGAGCGATGTGTGTCTTATAAGAGAATCTTAATACATACATAGACGGTATACAGCTTGCTGTATTGCAAACATTGCTCGCGATCAAGTGAACATATTCTTAACACTAGAACTACCAACAGATACAGTCGGTCACGAAAATATTGGGACACAATATCATTTTGGATTCTAAGCTGTGTATTTTGAACAGATATGCAATTATGTATAAAACTGAGATCAATTATGTCAAAATACAGTGTATACTATGTATTCTCAAAAAGACGGCTTGTTTTTTATGAATAATTGAGTTAGTATAAAAGAAAACTCTAGCCAATGCAAAATTTCATTTCACAAAAATATTGACACACTTTATTGGTACAAGTTATAAAATAAAAATTATACCTTCGGTATAATTACTGGTTAAACTTCAGTTTAGGGAACAAAAGATTTTCAACTTTTAACTAAACTTCAGTTTAGGGGACCAAAGATTTTTAATTTTCAACTAAATTTCAGTTTAGGGGACCAAAGATTTTTAACTTTTTTAAATGTAATCCTGTAGATTTTGACGAGAAAATGCGAAAAATTTAAATTTTATAGTTACATACAGTAGTGAGAAGGACAACGAAGAGAGGAGACCAACGAATGCGACGAAGGTGCGCGCTCTCCGGAAGAAAGATTGGTGGGGGAAGCAAGCGTTCGAAGCAGAACCGGCCCTAGGGTAGTAGGCGTCTTACTGCGAAGTTCTTTTACAATACCAATACCACCACCCCCCTCTATATTTTTTTAAAAGACAATAGTAGCTAATTTTAAAAACAGCATACATTTTATTTAAAAAAATAATAAATGATGCTGTGCATCACTCGCACCGTGTCTTGGTCCGGCCCTGTTTCGAGGGGTCCTAACCGTGCCGAGCACTGATCTAAGCGTTAAACAACTTATTTGCTATTTCAATAAACTTAAAAGCAAGTAAACTGATAGCAAGTAGCAGCTAATAACTTGTCTAGCCTTACCTTGGACAAATCGCTCGCATACCATGCCTCTTTGTAGCCTTTGAGTGAGTCGTCCGATGGGGAAACTGTGAAATCCCATAGACCGTCCAGAGATTTCACCTAAGAGAAGTTAACTTGAATTCAATTCAATTCATGAATGTATAAAGAGTATAGCAAATCAAATATTGTATGCATATTTCTCTTCGAATTAATAAAGAAATATCTCTTGACGTCACAGATGCACATTTATCATTAATTTATTATTCAGTTATGATTAATAATAAGTGATCGCAACAATAAGAAATTACCTCTCGCGATTCACTCTCGCGTGGATAAAGCATACCAGGTAGAGGGACGGGCACATCTTCCTCTTGTGGCAATGGTGAATATTCTATCGGTGCTTCTGGATATCCAATTTCGGGGCTCGACTCTCCGGCTATCGCGGCGCCAATGAAGAGAAAAACTAAATGCCACATTCCTTTCGAATTTTCCTGAAATCCGAGAAATCATCCCACCGGAAGATCGTCAGTTTCTTCGGAAATAGTACATGTAGAAATCAATTCAGAATCTTTTCGATTACAAAACCATTTTGTTAAGTATATCCCCCAGCCATTTTAGAATTTTAAATTATTATATAATTTAATAGTCTATTATATTGGGGGAGGGGCTGCCACCCAGATCTAACCGAGACCTAATCCAATCCTAACCACTCCACAACTCATTCTATTTTCATGATTTTCCCATCACTAAATCAAATTCTGGATGACAGCTACAATGCAAAGATTATGCGAATAGAATGAGTCTGGTTAGGTTTGCGGAGGAGGCGGAGAGCCCCTCCACGCATACGAAAATCCAGGAGTAGTATCTCACTCTCCTTATACTGTCACGCCCGGTGGTCCACCCAATAATAATAATTAACAATTTTAATGTATCATTTTTACAAGTATTATCAAACCATCGATTGTTAAATCCTCGAACATTGTATTGGGTTGCGAGCGATAGAATAAGAGGAAAGATGAGATACATTTCGCAGCCAACTTATGGGTTACCAACTCATGTTATTATTTCAAACAAAACTCCGCTATAAGTTCGGAGAAGCTCTATCTATCAAGTCGAAGCACTGCGAAATCTATTTAAAATCGTTAATTATTATTATTGGGTGGACCACCGGACGTGACAATACATATACATATAGGGTGAACTTAAAATAGTCAATAAGTATGCAAAATAATAATTTTAATTACATTTCTAGATTATTTAATGGATACACACTGCTCATTATGTTAAAAAATGGATCAATGCGTTTGTCGATTTTTTCGTAATTATCTTGGAAACTAAGTCCGAGCGATGGATAGTTATATTGAGAAAAGTTGTTCAGAATGTTGTACTCGACAACATACGTGAAGGTCAAATTGATCCGAGGTGGGTCTCCTCTTAGCTATATTTACCTATTTTATAGTGATTTTTACAATGTATAATAAAATTTATATTTATGTTTATTGAATTGGTCTCTGCAATGTTTTAAATGTAATTGTTTGATACAAATATAAAAAAATAAACCAGACGTTTATTCCTTACTTTAGATGTGTTTCTTAGATAATGTAAGTATCAGATAATATTATTAAACGCTGTAACGAAATCTCTATTATGTATGTATGAAATGTATGCATATGGTCTAAGAGTGCGATAACCTAAACCTAATACGAAGGAAGTGGGTGGATTTTAGGAGAGTCGAAAATGCAATCAATAATATTCGGGGGCTTGTTGACCCGATCCAAACAGAGGTGTATTTCACGTGTATCCTACTGTAGGGTGTCGGCTGCAGCAATATCGGCTTCCTGGCACGGTGCCCTCCTACGAGAGCAGACTTCCCTTCCCAAAGCATCAAATCGTTTCCTCGTGTCGCACATGTGCAGCGTCGCCGCTGGCCCTAATTCTTCGAATAGACACCACGAGAATTTAACAATTGCTGCTGTCTATAGCGGCGGGAACGATGCCCTCGCGAGCGGTATCGATGGTTTCACGGAAAACCATCTCGTATTCTTTGCAAATTACCGAGAAACTCGATGCGGTCGTTTCGATTACACCGGCCTGCAAAAGTATTCTGATGTTCACTTTCGGCTTTGTTCGTTTTTGTAAACCGGTTTTAGATACTAGAATCGACATTATGTAGAGATTCATAAACTATTTGAGTAAATATTAGTTGTCTGATTTTTAACAGTAACTTTTTTCAAAATAAAACTTATTGATCGAAGTAAGCAACATTATAGTCATAATTTTCATCTTTGATAGACAGCGGGCCTTTATTCAAAATAAACATTTTGTATCTGAATTGCAACAAACTGGAATGAAATAGAAATTTAGTTTTTCCTTAATATATTTAATAGGTTGAAAATAATATAACAGCATTATTAAATTACACCTACTCATTGATGTCATAAGCGTACATCACATTTTGATGAAACATCGTATAATGCTATGGCCAATATGTTTACTTTCCCACTCATATAAAAAGAATAGATTACAGCCAAATTAATTAACATTGAACTAAATTATATTTAAAATTAACATTAAACATTTGAATAAAAACCAGAGATAAGACGTTAAAAATCAGGTTTCTACTTAAAAATGGTATACAGGGTGTGCCAATAAGGTCATATGAAGTAACTTTTTCCTTAGCGAAAATGTCCGCCTCGGCTTCGTTTGGGAGTTATTAACAAAAACATAGTTATTGACACAAATGAGTAGGTGTAATTTAAAAGAATAAAAACATTAAAAGAATTTACAAGTAGTGTTATATTACTTTAAATCTACATAGTAAGACAGAAAATAATTTTCTATTTCACTCCAGTTTGTTGGAATTCAGGTGGATCATTTTTATTTTGCATAAAGGAACGCTGTCTGTATGTATATTAATGATCAGTCTATTTTTTTTATTTTCACTATTTGTAATAATGGACATGTTTATACACATATAGTAAACTGTTTTACAACGTTGAAACTTCTAAGTGATCAAATTCATGTTTTATATATTATAATAGTGTTGTAAAAATTGTTTTTTATTTAATTATTAATTACTTTTAACATTACGTTGAAATTGTTATGGTAATACAGGTTGACAAATGGACTACATTGCACATGTCTATAAATAATATTGTCAGTAAATCACTGACGTTTCAATTTGGTACTAACTACTTGTTGCTCTGGAAATAATTTTTCTTTTAAACAACTCCAAACGCAAGAATTAGAAATGTCTCTTCAATACCGAATTACAATTTTTTAATTAGATACCACCATAGAGTCTCCAGTAGTGTAACTTAAAAATTCAGAATAAAGTATTTGTCCTCAACTAAAACGAACCTAGAATATTTATTGTATAATTCTGATATTTATCAGCAGCGGTTTTATGTTTGGAGAAAAAATGCAATATCTGTCTACTCTAGGGATACTGGCCAGGCATAAATGTTGCCAACGATAACTTTCGATCTACAGTGCCAAATTCATTTTTTAATACAATACAACGTGCACCCTAACAGTCTGTTGATGTACACATTTTTAAGTTATTCAATAATTCTCCAAAAAATATAGTTCACAGCAGACTCGAATCCGAGCAAATGTTCTGTTCTGTCACTGAGAAAAATCGTAGTGCGCCTATATATATATATATATATATGCACACATATGTATATTATAGAAGAGGACATGCAAAATCTTGTCCCATCAAAATCCTGTTTTGCTGCGCGGCTAAGGTCAGAAAACTGATTAAACCAGTGGAACGCGAGGTCAATGAAACTCTTCTTCGTTTAATATTTAAGAGACAACATTCTAGCGAACTCCGATCGATTCGGCGTAATCGATTTGCAAGAGGAAATCGTGGTCGGTCTGCAGGTGGTTTTGAGACTCACCTGTGCAAGTGTCAGGCCCGAAGGTTTGCCGAGCGAATTCCTCACATCACGGACAGATCGGATGATTTATTGCGAGACGATCCACGCTACCCGCCGAGACAGCGTGGATAAGAAAACGGATTCGCGGCGGATTTTGTGTGTTGCGGTCCGCGGTTAACGCGGCATCGTCACACCGCGGTTGTTAAAACTTGGCACGTTCTCTCCTGTTGAGATCTTACACGCCACTAGACCAGAGAATCGGTTATACCTACCTATCCCATCGGACTGCACTGCGTGCTCGTCAGCCGGCTAGGCTGCTCTTATATACCGGGTGTCCGCGATTCGCTGGCATAAACAACCGGCCCGGACGATAACCCGACTCATTTTCACCTTTTCGGAGCGGGTGTTGCGCGCCGATTTCCTCTTGTTGCGTTAGCTTTCAGTAAACTATAGATATTTATTATGTATAGTCTGGCGATTTTTATGGAAAATAGAAATTGTTTATATTAATATCACGGTACCGGAGCTGTGTCTATTTCGTCTTTTAATAATATTAGTATGTTAACAACAGCATGTAACAGCGGCTCTTATTTACTCTCGCAGAAAATTCTTTTTATGGCAACCCCAGACTTGTCTCAATTAAAAAAAAAAAACACGAAACGTGCCACCAGGTCCTTAAAAATTAAAATAATTAATTAAAATCGGTAAAATCGTCTCTTCCAAATATTTTTTAAATTATTGACTGTATCGAAAAATGAGTTGCACGAAACTTGTAGATCTGGATAGGCTTCGACTTTTATGTTGTGTTACTGCTTTCAGAAAACAAACGATTCTCCGAGAAATCGAGAAAAACGTCGGAACAAAATCAACAATTTTTTCTGAAATTCGAAAATTGAAGTACGTTTTCATTATCTTCCATTAATAAACATTAACGAAAAATATGTATTCTTGTTTCTGAAGTTGTGGAACTTACTTTTTTTTAGTTGCATATTATTTTGCAGGAAATTTTGTATATTTCGTTTATTAGAGGTTACAAAAATTTTTAGGTTTTCATTTTTTTTTAATGGAAACATATGTATAATAGTTGATCTAGTTTTTGACAGTAAAATGCTAGGAAACATTAAAGGTAGTTAATATAAAGGTGACCATGTAATAGTTTATAATAGTAACAGGACTGAATATAAAGGTGACCATGTAATAGTTTATAATAGTGACAGGACTGAATATAAAGGTGACCATGTAATAGTTTATAATAGTAACAGGACTGAAAGATTTTTACAGTAATATGTACTTGAATAAAGAACCAATATTAAATAATTGATAATTATTCGGAGTAGGGGTTTCTCACCGATTTCAATGACCTTAAAATATGTAATCAAGGTCACCGTTCGATACAACATTTTCCTACATACATCATCATTTTTCTCATCAATGCATAGAATCCGCAGTCTACGGTGCTTGAAAAATTGTTAAGATGACCAATTTTTATAATGTTATGTCTAGACAAAAATACAGGAAAGATGCAGGAGCTAACTAAATATTTATTCCTTTCGCTAATTATTTTAATATATTGACAATATTATATGGACATTCTTTTAATTCTTTTACTGTTTAAAAATTTCACCTTCTTTTGTCATGTTTGTTATCACATTTTTGTTATAAATATTAGATCATCCTACACTCCGGGTTAAAAGAGTAGCACATCTTACATTTTTTAAAGTTTTGTTGTAAAGGCTAGTAAAAATACATTTTCCATGTTGTTGCTAGACTGTGGATTTTATGCGTTTATGGCAATAATGAGTAGATCAAATGCAGAACGATAAAATCATTTAAAGAATTTACAAATACTAATTAGTTCCAACTGATTAGAATTGTCGAGAAAAGAAATAAATGTCTATCTTTTATTTTGCATAAACATTTGCCGACTAGTTTTTGACATGACTGTATTATGATTAATGTAGTCGACAATATTCGCGTCGACAAAATTCTACGAATTCTTCGACAAAATGATAGCACAAGCATAAAATCTACGCTTCTCAGTTGAACATAACATGATAACAAGTGTTAATATAAATGAAAAAGATATAATTCAAAATGAACAATATTCAATGGCAGAAATATCAAAAGTCCCAAACTGAAGCTGTAAAGTGGATTTGTTGAAAGATCCAGAAAATTATGGAAGAAAGAGTTCTAGATGATCAAATTCGAAGGTGACTGCGAGCCAGATCAGGGGGATTGACTCGAATTGAGGGGAAAAAGTTACCCTCTCTGGTGACATTGCGCAGACACACGACCGATACGGAGCGCGACACATGACCGGACCGTGCCGGAAACGTGGGGGAATAGCGTTGTAGAAGGGGAAGATAGAGTGGGGATACAACTCTTAATCTGATTGATAGACACCAAGACGAAGAATATGAGACGCGTTTTAAAAAAGTGTAAGCAGTTAGTAAGGAGAAAATTGCAGAAGAATTCAGAACATGCATTTACTGTATTTTCAAAATGTGTCCTCAAGGAATGTAACATGACACGTTCCTCGAATAATGTCAATAACACATTCGAGTTTGGTTAACGGTATTATTTTACAGCTACAGAAGCCAACTATCTGGAATGGTATAAGCTTAAGTACTACATATTTATTATTTACTGTTACTTCATGTTTAGCTAAGTCCTACTTTATTGTTTATCGTATTTTTTACTATAAATTATCAGAATTGAGTTGACCATTTATCTATTATATTTATCTATTTATATTTGACCATTTTATCACATTGTTGTCTAATGTGTCATTTGTTTTTATCCTATACTGCTATATGGTGTTCGTGTTTTATTGTATATTTATTCATAAAAGTTCTACCTAATTCTATCTAATTCTCTACCTAACCCAGATCATTTATCTATTTATTTTATTATACTGTTGTATATGTGCTATTTATTCTTACTCTATATACCGCTGCATAGTGTTGCACTATTATATTCAGTTCATAAAAATTCCATTATTATTATTGTTAAGCAGAGATAAATACCCCGAATTATTGCAAAATCCACGAATTAATATCGTGGTTGAGCTGTACTCTCGCAATACTTTCCATAATTTCCACAATGCGGACACACAGTTATTTACAATTTTACTGATCGTAGGAAGTTATTTGGTACTCGTCAGAGACAGTTAGGACTTTATAGGTCAGCCGGGTATGCACGAAGTCAGCGGATCACGTTTGTCACATTTTCAGTCGCTTCAATTCACCCTAATTATTCGCGATGCACGCAACAACAATTTGCACCGTGATTTAAGCAGAAAGAATTAAACGGCGTAACCGCTGTCGGTTGAACTCGGCTGTGCACCTTAAATTAGTATTCCGTGCAAATAGAGATTAGTTCGTTGACACTTGTAGGTATTCCTACCTGCTAAAGTATGTTTCCGGACTTCTTGCTCGGCGTTCGGCGTCTCTATCTGGCGTGGATTCAAGACTGCGTTATCAGGATGACGCTATTTGAATTCTTTACGTGCATGCGCTTTAAACACTATCTGCGCTCTACAAGCATGTCCCTCTGCATTTCTGTTATCGTTTCGTGATTCGGCTGATACACGATAAGAAACTCGACTCTGCGCTAATACTAATATACATTTCCACAACTGCATCGATAACATGATGCGTTAGCGTTGCCAACTATAGTGGAAACTTTTAATTATTTAGTCGAACTATACATGCGTAATATGTTTACGTTTGTTGTGAAAACAATTGCGGTTTTGAACTGTCAAACTCAGAATAATAACACTGTGGAGCATAAATATAGCATCGCTAAAATTCTCAAGAGGTTTGAACATTTATAATAATCATTTGGTGCGAAAAGTGCGCGAAAAGAGTTGTAAAGAAATTATGATTAATTTTTCGATTAGGGTTCGCTAACCAAAATTGAAAACTCCAAAAATCTTTAACGGGCAATGTTGTTCAGAATGGTGACGTTGAGAACATATTTCAAGGTCACTGAAATCTAAGAGGAGGACCCTAATCGACAAGTTCACCGAAATTATGTATGTATAATGAAGAGAGAGGGAAAATATTATTTATTTATAACAAAATTTAAGAATAAAATATACTTTTCCAAAATTTCTACGCTAATTGCATTTCAAGATTCAATAGCAGTTTCTTCAGTGAAATGTTATAGAGCACTGTCGATTATTTGCATACATACATACATTGTACCGCATATCAATTGGCTTGACAGTGAATGCGTTAAAACACAATAAAAACTATGAAAATAAATGAAAAATAAAGTGGCAGAGCCATGCTATCTTAAATATGCACCCTATTTCACATTGAAAATACAGTACATTACCGTAAAGGTCAGTGTACAACCAATTTATTAGAACTGTCTGAACATAGAGGTCTAATATCTTCAAAAGCCGTATGAGGTTAAAGGAACTGCCATTGACTGTTTGTTAAAAGTACCGGTTTTTGATTTTTTTATTTATGTGCTTCCACTTTGAAAAATCTGAAAAAATTATATGTTACCAACCATGACAAGATGTTAAAACTGTAAAAATATAAATTTAGTATTTCGTAACTTCTAACAGAAATCGACATTTCAAAATTTTATTTATTTTTTAAAACTCGGTTTCGAAGCTAAAAATTCTGAAAAAATTCGTAGATGTGAGTTCCAATGGTTACAATATGCCTGATTTTTTTCAGAATTTTCAATTACAGACGATAAGGGAAATTATGGAAAAACCTGATTTTCTTTATCACCCTATTATTACCCCTCATGTCGACATATGGGGTGGAAAATTGGCCCAAAATTTTTTCTTTCGATAAGCTATCCTTAGGCCTTTTTCAAGTTCAATTTGAATGAAAATCATAAAAAAAACATACGAATATTTATTGAAACAATTATTTTGTCACATTTTAATTTTATTTCAACGTAATACAGAAATTCGGAATGTTGACAATTGACATTGATGTGAGAACAAAAGCTTGCATGAAAAATATTAGTTTGTGTTCTCAAGTCAGCTTAACATCAGCTTAAAAAATTGCTTTTGAGACAACAATTGCAAGACAACTAAGAAGTTTATTTTTAATTTATTGACTAACAAAGTACACACAGTTGTTGCTACAATGAAACACGTAGATAAAGTGCAGAGCCCACTTTCCAGCAGAACAAAGCAGCCGTTCATATAAAAAAATTGGTAAAAGTTTATTACCAGAGTACAACAATAGACAAGTTACTAATTGGGGAAAAGAGACTGTTGTACTGGAACCGTAAAATTAAGATTATAAACTTCAAGTGTTATGTTTATTTCATTTCTTTTGAGATAACGATAAACCATAGTCGATCAAAATATGTAACTTTGAAGTAGATCGCTAATCTTGAAGGACAGTCCACATTGCGTTCATTTGCAGTATTATCAGTATATTACACTGTCCAACAAATTTCAACTTTTTTTTGGTATTTCGATTCTCACTATGAAATTCTTATAGAGTTTTTTGCGCTGATTCCGAATCTGACCTTAATTTTTCTCCTAGACGCACAGTTTTTGAAAAATTTGAGTTTGAAAAAAAAGACCTATTTTTCAACTTTGAACAAATATTGTGATGTTATTATAAAAGATATTGAATTGATTTTTACAGCAAAAGATTCCTTAGACTTTCCCGGATACAGTGATATCCAGTATTAATACATTATGATTGTTTAAATATGTTTAAACGATCATTAAAGACGGAGAGACACCATTTTTGCACCAATTTTTGACGATATTTTTGAATTTATCTCGAACGACCGCGCTAGTGGAAGAGCGCCACTGGCGGCAACTCATGTCAGACAAAGATATTTTGTTTTCTGGTTCGGTAAAAACGTCAACGTTTCAAACTTCAAAGGGGGGTTTCTCAAGATAAAAGTCTGCTCTTATTTTTTGAGATAAATTCAAAAATATCGTCAAAAATTGGTGCAAAAATGGTGTCTCTCCGTCTTTAATGATCGTTTAAACATGTTTAAACAATCATAATATATTAATACTGGATATCACTGTATTCGGGAAAGTCTAAGGAATCTTTTGCTGTAAAAATCAATTCAATATCTTTTATAATAACATCTCAATATTTGTTCAAAGTTGAAAAATAGGTCTTTTTTTCAAACTCAAACTCAAAAACTGTGCGTCTAGGAGAAAAATTAAGGTCAGATTCGGAATCAGCGCAAAAAACTCTATAAGAATTTCATAGTGAGAATCGAAACATTTTTTGGCTGTTGGACAGTGTTATGGATTTTTATGCAAAATAAACAATTCTCTTAACAATTTTAATAAGTCAACTATGATAGTATTCTTAAATTCTACTAATGTTGTTACTGTTTCATATTTTACATTTAAATCTGCAATCTGCTTATCAGTTTTCTAGGTTGAACTTCATTTTCTGGGATCAAAAATTTTGCACTTTTTTTATAGAATCCTGTAGATTTTGATGAGAAAACTCTAAAGATACAAGTTTTAAAGTGCGGAGTTCACTCGTTCAAAAGTTCTATACGCGTGTACACGTTGCCTCAATTGAGGCAAAACCGTCACCAACATGGCGCTCACTGTTCCCTTCCAGTAAGCGCAGTTACCATGGAGAAAGGACGCGCTTCGCTAGTCGCGAGTGGGGCAACGAACGGCGACTGGTACAAAGCACGATGCAAGTGACGCACAGCATCAGGGCGCCGTCGTAAGGGAACGCCTTACAAGATTATTTTTTTAAATGGAATGTATGCTGTTTTAAAAATTTTTATTATTTTTTTGGAGGATGCTATAAAAGAACTCGCTGCAGGGCGCCAATTATCCTAGGGCCGGCCATGGCAACGAAGACACGAGACACGACGAACGCGACGAAGAAGGTGCGCGCTGCATGAAAAAGAAGTTGGTGGGGGAACAGAAGCGTTTGAGGGGCCCCAACCCCAAACTCCGCGTGCCGCTACTGCCACCCCACTATCTCTACGGCTGTACGTAATAGTGGGAGGAGGATTGAATAATGGTGGGACCTTGTAGTTCTCGGTGGGAAATAAGTTAGAA
The DNA here is from genome assembly GCA_028454225.1 of Lasioglossum leucozonium. Taxonomy (NCBI): domain Eukaryota; kingdom Metazoa; phylum Arthropoda; class Insecta; order Hymenoptera; family Halictidae; genus Lasioglossum; species Lasioglossum leucozonium. The sequence continues at coordinate 16,025,849 of CM052205.1, read as the reverse complement.
CTCCCTGTCTTAGATCAACCGAATCAATATCTCTACGCTTCTAGAGTCGCTACTACAGAATTATGTAAAGTATGCTTACTGATCAGTATGATTAATTCAACAGTAAATTATGTAACAAAAACGAATTCTTATACTATTACTACTATCTTTTCAGTTTTTAAAACGGTTAATAATAGTATCGATACAATTTTTTTTTCGAATATTCAAAAATGTCTCGGATATTAGAATATTAATATTTTTCATCGATTAGTTAAACATTTTTTATAGTTTTCCGAAGCAATTCTTGACTCAGTATCAATCTGTTTTGATCGAAGAGTGCACAGCAGATTAAGCAATTCATTTCACTTGATGGTTCAATTAATCATAATGTATTTGACTTATGTTGTTAGGGCTTCTGCATGGTTGGGTTTATAATACAGACGTCCGGCGCGGCGGGCCGCTGTAAATCAATTAGTTGAATTAATTTAGGATTGTCATAGTACTATGCACACATGTGCCCTCTGACCACTCAAACAGAACCCCATCGTACTGATTGGTGCATCGATCAATCCACGTTGGACCGAAAAAACGTTATGAGTTTTCTTTTACCAGATGTGCAATTAGTAGTATTAATTTCTAATCTTTCCTGATCTGAAATAAAATACAACACTTTCATTATTTTAAGAAACCCAATCGTTCTAGAATCAAACGAAAAGAATTAAAATTCTAGAAATATAATTATTCAAGTAGAGTAATAACTAGACAGCGGATTTTATGCATTTATGACTAAAATGTAGAGGTGTCGTTTCAAACAGTGGAAACGTTAGAAGAATTATAAAATATTATCACATTATTTTCGATCTATTAAATATATTAAGGAAGAAAGTAAATTTCTATTGTACACCAGTTTGTTATAATCGGAGTAGAATATTTTTATTTTGCATAAAGATCCGCAGTCTAGTAATAACAAATGATTTCTCAATTGATGATGACTTGTGTATGGGTTGAATCAAAACTGGCACAACAAATTAACAAATACCTTCTGATCATATTGCTAATTGTGTATCAAAATATACAGGGTGTCCTAAATGACTCTCCCTCCCTTTATTTATTTTGTTATTTATAAAGATATAAAAATATTTAGGTAGAAAATTTCTAAAACAAACGTGTGTTTAATTCTCGTGTCAGTATTATAAACCGTTAAAATATCACTGTAATTATTATGGAATTAGTTTATATAACTGCTTCTAGATATTATAGCTGAGCACCAATTATATTCGAATTAATTCTAAAAACGGTTGAACAGAAGAATGGTTCAAGCGGCAATACCTCGTCAGAATGCCTTGCTTTATACTAGTCGTTTGTTAAGTGGGAAAAAGGTGAAAAATCGATCTGGGATTTCCAAGAGAATTCAGCGTGGTCAGATTAGCGAAACGTCCAATAAAAGTGTAGGGTTTGACGGTTGATAACAGTCTGCAACGGAAGTACTTGTGCAATCAGCGTGCTATATTCACGGAAACAGGTCTTCTTTGATTACTTATTAAGGTTTCTGTGATGGGTACGATTAGAGTTCAACGTGGATGAAATCCATTGAGTGTGTCTCGACGGAAGTACCTTGTTTATGAAAATGTTACCTAACAATAATACCAAAACTATAACATTCGCTAAACAAATTTATTTGCACAAATTATTTTAGTTTATAATCTATATGGAAAATGGAAAAAATGTTTTTCAGTTAATGTTTTTATACTTAATATACACTATCATTTACTATTAAAGTGTTATTGTTATTTTGAATGTTTTAAACATTCTACATCAATCAAATTTCTATAGTTTTGAAAAAATGTATAATTGAAACAAAAACTTAACAACACGTACATTATCGAATACATCAAATTTGTAATCATCAACCTTATTTTACCAGTTTTATTCTGTAATAACTTTCATAAATAAATGTTTTGTATGGTAACTATTTTACGAGTTACAGTTTTGCTTATCGAATCAATGATTCTCTTCCGATTCTCTTCCGATGAACCTCTTGCCGTATTTTAACGAGTCAGACTCCTGATGAAGATTTTAAACAAAGTCAAACAAATACGAATGTTACGAGTGCCTTTCTTTTTAGATGAAATAGAATTTGATTTGTTTGTAATCAATATTTCAGCATTAAAATCAAACAAGTAGCAATACAAAAAATATATGTATTCTTTTCTCTTCTATGATATTTTTAGGGATGAAGATGTTTTAATCACTGTAACCGTAACGAACATGGTACGGGGCAAGGGGTTAATTGGATCTCGATAAAATTGTGTTTCTGTTTTATCAGTAGCCCATACTATTGAAATTTGCAATGAAAAGCTAACAAGGAACATTGTTTAAATATAAATTACCGGAGAAATTACAATTTCACATGTATTCTTAAGTGGTGTTCCTCGTTTGCTATTCATTGCCTGATTTAAAATGTTATTATAGACTTCAACAAAAGTAGTTTTCAAAGTACACACATTAGTCGATAATAGTGAGAACTGTAGATTTGTTGCTACCATCACAGACGAGGTATAGGAGCACAGACGAAGTATAGAATTGTGTTGCAATACAATGTGATGTAGTTCACTACCTGACCGTTCCATTTCGATAGAGTGCGCTGTTGTACTAGGGCATTTTCAACAGAGTCGGTAATTCAGAACTGTAGACAGATAAATGCATTACATCGTTGCATGCAATATTCAATCATAGACGTATGTCGTACTGATCGTAAGTCTGTGGTCTGTGTATTGAGTGAGTGTAGGGAATTTTCTACAGAGTTGGAAATTCAGAACCGTAGACAGAAAAATGCATTACGATTGCATGCAATTTTTTGCATTTTTCTGGCAACGGTTCTGAATTACCGACTCTGTAGAAAATGCTCTAGTACGATAGCGGACTCTATCGAAATGAAATGGTCAGCTAGTGAACTATATACATGACGTTGCAACAACACAGACAGCGTGTGTCCGAGAAAGCTAGATTTTACATTATAGCAAATTGAATGTTGCCGCATTATACATACAGTAATTCATCCATAACTGTCTAAAATGTCTAAACGATAACTGTCTAGTCGCCTACCCATTCCACCGAGGGACATACCCCGTGAGGGGCCTTGAAACTCAGTAGGCCTCGGCCGCCGAGCAATGTAACCCGATACCGGATCGGGTATATCGGTGTGAGACCAAGAGACCACTACTAATCCAATGACAACACTTCCTTACTTTTCATTATTTTCTTATGAAACTTTCGCCAATATATTCGTGGCATTTTTCTAATGAAAATGATACCAAATATGAAATAATTCCGATGATATTTACCCGTGTAATGGACGATGAAAGTTTCGGATGCAAGGAAGAACAGCGTATGGGAAAGAAAGAGACGCGGATAGTCGCAGTCGCCGGCATAGTTCAAAGGCCCGCGTGTCCTCACAAAGTAATACCAATAAAAAAACTTTTTTATTATTACTTATTTTTTTACGAGACTTTCACTAATATATTTGTGGCAATTTTTTGATTAAAATGATACCAAACACGACAGAATTCGGATCATATACAGATATGTATATGGTCCTTTATAATTCAAGTCAGTTCTCTTGACCGGGACAATTCGCGAATCTTACACGGGTAAATATCATCGGAATTATATCATATTTGGTATCATTTTCATTAGAAAAATGCCACGAATATATTGGTGAAAGTTTCATAAAAAAATAATAAAAAATAAAGAAGTTTTGTAATTGGATTAGAAGTGATTCACACCGATACAACCGACCCGGTATCGGATTTCACTGCTCGGCGGCCAAGGCCTCTCGAGCTTCGGTGTCCTGTTCTACGTTCGGCAAAAGTCAAAGAATAGTATCCTTTCACGATAATTGTCTTTGGCCAGACCCGTGGTATAGACAGTTATGGATGAATCACTGTATTCGTAGAAAAGAATCGATGTTCGTATAGAAAACGTTCGAGCGGTGTCTTCTCTGCTTTCCGGAGCTGTCGAAATTCGGTAATAATTACAGTATCGAGGGAGGACTAATATATGACACCCTCAAGTGTCTACTTTCCCTTCCTGGGATCTATGACGCGACGCACAGTGGAGTATTTGGTCGCAAAAGTTGGCCAAAGGTCGATTAAAAAATTTTGTCTAAATTATAAAATTTTTTCTTTTTCAGATAGTTGAACATATAAAAAATGATATTCCAATACTTTTTCTTTCATTTTATTCACTCATGAAGTGTTATGCTTTATTGAAGTTTAACAGTTTTCGTAATACTGTTTCTTTCAACTGAATTACTGAATTACTGTTCTCTCGTTATTTTTTAGGTAAGTTTATTACTTTCTGTTAAATATTATGCTCTTTATTACTTGTGTTTTTGTGATTAATGATGTTAAAAATGACCAATAATCCAGTGAAGTATATTACAATTCATATAGAATTTTATTATGCTTCCGAGTGAGTCCCGATGCTTGTTTTGGTGTCATTCAACGCGCTAACGTCTCTAGTTTATGATATACAAACAAAAAGCTGCTGATTCGCGCCTATAACAATTTCCAAACGGTTTTTCTGATGCAACGCTCGATACATTGTAGACTGCAGGGCGATCGTCACTTCCAAGTGCAATTCTGTATTCTCTTAGTTGTCTAGAGTTATTCAGAGTATATAATTATAAATTTATTTGCAAATTTTTTATCCTACGCATGTTTTTTAAATTGCAGAAAGTAATGGCATTACATATACATATCATTCTTATAAGTACTTTTAGCCTAATAAAAACAAATAAAATAATGTTATACAAAAAAATGTTTCGAACAAAAGTTAAACAGTGTTCAGACATCTATAAACTTCGATATATAGAATTTTGAAAATATTTTTTTTGCAACAAATAATAATCAAGGTCACTTTGATTTTTTAATTGTTAAAATGTATTTTTTATTTCATAATGTTGTAGTTGATCTTAAGACGAATTCAACGATATATAATATTATGACCTTGAGACTATAAATAACCATGCTGTTTTGTCCAGCTTTTCGGGCCAAATACTCCACTGTGCGACGGCGAAAAGTCAACCTAAGAACATTGAAAACTATGTATATGCTACTCTTAATTTTTATGTGATGCAAATATGAACTGATTTTTATTCAAATTATTACAGATGGAAAAGGAGATAAAAAGAAGAATTAAAGAATGTCAATATAACATTAACACAAAACCTACCACTGCCGGTCAAACGACCAGTTTTATATTTTTCATTTAACAATTATTGAAATTATAAAGTTACTTAAATAGAAATTGATTCGATAAATTTCTTTTTGTCAAAGCACGTATTGAAATGAAAATTGCACAAAATCTAAATAAATAGAGCCTTGTCATTTTTATAAGCTAAAACATTTTAATCGCTTTTTGGGCTCAGTAGGTTTAGTGTTAATTTATTTGTTATCAACAATTAATTTTTAATATTTATATTTTCTGTTATATACATAGCATTAACAATTTTAGTAATATTATTAATTATATAGGCAATAGTATTAATTTGTAGTATTACATTATGTACGCAATAGTATATTTTATTAATGGTATTAATTTACATTTCAAATTAAAAAATGCAGCTTGTTTGCATACATTTTAATGAATTAAACGTAATTACCTATTGGATAATCATAAAAAAACGATTAAATATTCAAGCTGATTGGTCTGGTCTGATCCAGTGAGAATTTCTGGCCAATTTACGTCAGCACAGGGATCAACACGATTGGTAAAAAGGCGAGAGACCGTCAGCAGACAGGAACACAGAGGTCACCATCCTTCGAAACAATCAGTGACTTCCGGCGGCGTGCCGCGTCTGCTTCTGAATCACTTTGATACTTATGTATCAATGTTTTTATTTCTCTATTTGTTCAGATCGTTCAAAATTTTTTATGTAAGCATGACGCACTCCAATTTAATTTCAGTATAATCAAACTATAGATATATAAATTGATGATCTTCTCGGCGCAAAGGTTCGATCAATATTTAACAGAATTTAAAGCAAATTTGCGAGTTTGATTTAAACTTTCGACGTTTCGATCCCTATGTGGATCATTTTCAAGAAAGAGAAAAATCAAACTATAGGTTACCAACCTTATTCGCAACATGACCTCGTGACAGTGTATCTTTGGAGCTTCAGTATCTACGTCACTATTATTTGTTATAGTATTTGTAGTATTTGTTCCTTTTCCAGTATCGAAGACATTGGCGTACCATCTGATCCTCTACGAAAAATATTTACTAATTTCAACAATATTTTTAATAATTTCAAAAAGCTAAAAAAAAACACGTATTTATTTATTAGGTACATGACAATGAAATTCTGTATAAATCTCCATTCTCTTCATCTTCTAATTTAGAGTGGTTCCACAAGACCCTAGCTAACATTGATCTCACCTTTACATTTCCAGATTGGCCATTTTCTTATTTTTAGAGGAGCCATTTTAACCAGCGCGCACGAAACATTTCGCGGTTTATGCGACTGCTCCTCCGCTATAAGCACATTGATTATATTCTATGTAATGGTAATTTTTTGCAGCTCTTGGCACTAGACGATACTCTGGCGAGGATCGTTCATCATAGATCCTCGAGAAACGGCGGCGTTCTTCAAGCGTCGTTCACATACACGTCGACGTGCCACGATTTTTCACTGCTGCTTGTGCGGCTGCATACTGATGAGGATATCAACGTATAAAAGTCAGTATGGTCGAAGTGTAATACATACAAATGCTCAGAACGCCAGGACTTTACTCGCAGTTTTCACTCGATTGTTGTCAGTATATTGTTTGTAAATGATAATAAAGTACGTATAATAAGTAACCGGAAGAGTGGTTTCAGGAAGGATCTTCAGTTTCGAGAGAAGACAGCAGTAAGTTGAAGAATGGTGGCTCATATTCTTCAAGAATATCAGTATTTGTTAATTTTATCGATAGCTACTGTTATGGTTAATAGGCGTTGTAATAATTAAATGTAACGATGCTTGTTATTAACACTAAACCTACCACCGATGGTCAAGTGACCGGTTTCTGTTTACAATAAAGGATAAATTCTTCTCGATCGAAATTTAAGTAATAATAAATTAAATGATATCGGCGCCAGGTTCGATCCACATAGGGATCGAAACAGTAGAAACATAATTAAATAATTGCACATTTGTTGTTATTTCTATGAATGATCGAACCTGGCGCCGATACCATTTAATTTATTATCTGTTTACAATTATTGAAATTATAATGATGCTTTCACTGAAAATGATTATACACATTTTTTGCATCCAAGCACATATTATAATAAAAATCACAGAAAATTATATAATTTCTACGATGTCATTTTTACAAGGCGACACTTGCCAGCCATTTTTAGAGCTCGGTAGGTTTAGTGTTAACGATATTTGTTCCTTATTAGTAGCGGAAATTATATTAAAATAAGTCGAATATGAAAACTAGATTTACTTGACCTTGCATTTCGAGGTCAAAAGGTCAACAATTTTTTTCGTTTCGTCGTGTTCTATTCATCGTAGCGATAAAAAGTGCAAAAGAAACCATCGGTCAAAACTGGATCGTTCTCTTAAAGAACGTTCTGGTAAAGTTATTTCATTATCAAACTGATTTTATTTATATTATCAGTAGTACGCTGTACATGTATAAACTCCATATGACTGAGAAATGAAAATATAATATAAATAAGAACAGTTTGATAATGAAAAAATTTTACTATAATTTTTTAAGGGACCCGTGGTTTCTGTTGTATTTTTCATCCTTACGATGAATAGAATACGCTGCAATAAAAAAAAGAGTGCTCCTTTTGACATTGAAATGAATTTTGCGGCAACTTCCTTAAATCAATTTCCGCGAAATCAAGGGTGTAGAATCACGCTATGATAGTCGCGACACATAATTTCTTCACACCCTGTACATTGATACAATTAATATGTGCTAAATGAAATTACAGTTTGACCAGAAGTAAATATACAACTCGCCGTGCCACAAGACTGCAGAAAGACGAAGTTTCAACACCTTACCATTAACGTTCCAACGGTCTTTGATTTCTTCGTTTAGTAAGAGTTTCTAGCCAGAAATTTTCTTACTAATTCTTACGATTAAAGTTAATATTTCAAAGTTGAGTCCATTCAAAGTTGCCGGCAAATTTTCTCCATCTTACAAATTTTTTAAGGAACTAAATATACTACTGCCACGTTTTGATTTAATTAAATTTGATTTAATTAAAGGAAGTAATCTTCCCCGCATACAACTAAACGTCACCGAAGTTTCAGAAAAACGATAACACAATAGTGCTCTTATCGATCATATTATACAGAATATTATTCACGAACTTGAATATATTTATTAACAGGTAAAATTAATAAAGTATCTGTTCGTTATTATTAAATAATAATAAATGCATATTATACTTTTAGCCACTATTGTCTTTAAAAAAATATTGGGAGGGGGAGTGCTATAAAAGAACTTCGCAGCAGGGCACCGACTACCCTAGGGCCAGCCCTGGTTACAGCTAACGATAAAGAATACGATGAATAAAATATTCTCTATTTTTATGTTCGAACAAGGGACTTGCATTTACGACAAGAACGGCAGAAAGTTATTCAAGTAGCTAATATAATGATCAGTTTCATGGTTGTCGCATTCGCGCAATGATGTGTTAGCGCCGGAGCTAGTTACAGGCCAGCCGCTGTATTTCCGCCAGAACTCCCACTCGTCTTCAGCAGGATGAATCCGTCGCGTATCTCCTGGCCTAACGCAGTTTTATCTTGCGGGAAACGGCTGGTCATTGGCCCACGTTACTTCTCTTTTAATATTGATCTAACAATCGCTGCCTTTAACACGCATCGTTCATGAAATATTAGGCCGTGAACTAAGTCTTTATGTTTTCGCGCTAGATCCTCGTTATGCGAACGTATACGTATACATGTACAGGGTGGGACATTTATCCTGGCCACCTGGAATATCTCAAAAACTAAATTCCGGAGAAAAAAAAATGTTTTAATTAAAAAGATTATGTCAAGGAGGGGCTAATGCACCAGTCATATCCGTTTTTAATTTTCATCATGTTTTCAAGGTCTTTCCAAGGTCAACTTAATTTTTTCAAATGGAAATATATATTTTTCTTTACAGATTCTTAATCTACGACTTGAAACAGATAACTTTTGTTTCAAACAATTTTCCTCTTAGTCATTACTTTTTACAATACAGATTTTGTTAGGGTAAAATAATCTCGATTAAACTGAAAGGCAATTTTATTTAATATAATAGTAATACAAGGGAATTGCAAGAAAATGAATTACAAGAAAATCAATTAAACAACTGTTCAAAATGTTGGCCTTGTTCTTGAATACATTTTTCAAGACGACTGATAAATGAATTATGGCATCGCAGAAGAATGTCCGCCGGAACGTTATTGCAGCCGTGACGAATACGGTCCTTCATGTCCTCTGGTGTCGTTGCTACCTCTTGGTAAACCTTTTCTTTGAGGTAACTCCATAAGAAAAACTCTATTAGTTTTGTAAAATATCAATTGGTTGTACTCGCGAATGTAGAATCGAGATGAAAGCGTCGGATGAAAATTCACTCGGTGCCCTTACTTATTCGAGTGTCGTATTGCCGTGACAATGAGTTTCCTTAGATGAAGAGGAAATAAAAAGACAAGTAGGAATGTTCCATGGCCCGTCACTAAATTTATTCTTGGGCAAGCACGAACTTTATGAATTTTCCGCGAATACTCATCTCGCATTCAGATGAGCGAAATTGTAAGGGCCGCGGACGAACCATGATTCAGGAATTGCCAGCGAGAATTTATACTTTCAGTAGAAACGGGCAATTCAATATTTCACGTTCATATTTATAAACATAAGTGCTTCATTAGACCAGATATAATATAATTTTTTTTGCAACTTCAAGTTTCTATGTATATCGAATGATGAACCAGCACCAGTCAAGCCTAAACTGTACCACATTGCGAATGACCTTCAACAAGCAATGTCAAATAAATAAATAAAAACAAAAGAATTATAATTTGACTACGATGGTTAGAAGTTTATGCACTTATGATAAAACTATGTAGAATATAAATCAGTAAAAACATTAACTAGAATACCGTAAGACCCTGCAAAATTTTTGCATTTATTATCTTGTAATTTTACTAAAATTTTCTCTAATTTAAATTAAATTAAGAGTGCACTGAGAAAACAAAGCATACATTTTGCGTATAAATTGTTTCTTTCAGGGCGCCCAAAATTTGTTTTGGGGGGGGGGGGGGGCGAAAATTTGTAGTTTCGCCACTGAAAATATTTAAAGAATTTTCTAATACTGTTGTATTATTTTCAACTCATTGGAATTATTAAGAAAATAAGTCAATATTTGTAGAAAAATTTTTATACAAAATATGTAGCTTCTACTGATGGTGTTTCAGTATTATGGAATTTGTTATACATTGTTCTTTAATATAAATAATATAAAGACATTTTAAGTCTTGTTGTTTTTAAATGTCAATGGAATACTCATAGGCAGAGATTATAAATATCGATTACGTTCTTGAGTACACATTTTAGGTTCGCATAAAATGTGCTCGTCATGTTATTTTTCATCGTCTGAACGTTCATATAACAAATCGCTATTGCCATATTCGACAGTGTCGCAAGACGAAGTCAGATAAAGTTAGATACCAGTCTAAATACCTGTTCGCCAACGCACAGAGATGTGTCCAAGTTGTTTGCGAGATATCTGAGTAATCATGCAAACAAACATGTTTAGGTTTATTCAAAAATATTCTTGTAAAGTTCTGCTAATGATAGATGCGGGAATAAAAAGGGTAATATTTCGAGTCGTTTTAATTATAATACTTAAATTTAATTAATTGATTGATTAATTAATTGCTTAATATATAACACTGATTGAGAGAAATATTAAACCGTGAATATTATTAAGAAATTATTGCATGCAATCGTACATGAAAATATATGTATATTCTTAAGATCAACAATGACAATGTTATTTCTTACATTAGGATAATTCAAGGGAATATTTTTTTAATAAAAGAGTGCAAATATAGAAAGTAAAAGTATTATTTCATTTGCGGATTATAAGTGAATTTACAATTTCGTGTAGAAAGTAGATTTCATTATATTTATATTATGTTAATTTTTAGATGTTACATTGCAAATTGTTTATTAACATTGTTCAATTTACTTTAGTTTAATTTACTTTACAATTGAAATTATAATGATACATCCTTGTAAATTTTAACCTTGAGGCTTAGACTAGAGATCTAGGTCTAACCTTGCCAACAGAAACTGACGTCTCCATAATCATTAGCATTTTCCAGTTTCTCGTTCTCGTACAGTCTTCCCATTTCTAGATTCTACAAATTTTCAACCAAATATTAGGTGAATTGTTATTAATCGTTTTTTTCAAAATAATTTTTCCAATATACATATAATAAAGGGTCTTTCATTAAGACGTGTTATTTTAAAATTGGCGCCATTTTGTATTTGTGTTGACCAGAATTGTCACTCTTCGACACGTGGCTAGTAAAATTGTAAAAAAATTGTAAATTGTGAAAAAACAGCGTATTTCTATATATACTTTAAACTAAGAATTCTCAATGAAAGACCTTGTAGAACTCAAAAATGGAAAGATAAAAAGAAAGAATTGATTGCAAAGATGTAAATTTCTATTCGTAAGCTTCTTTTTATTTTGTAAGTTGCATCGATCTCACAAAGGTGATTAGCATCTTCAGGTTTATACTTACATGAGTGGTCGTTTTTTAGATTTGATCGATCAATTTTTTATGTTTCTCACAGGTTTCGTAGGCTTCGTCTAGTAGCTCAAAATGTACGCACATTTAAAGCGGCAAAATATAATAATATTTTCAACGGAAATATCCAGCGGCGTTTTCCGCATTGAAACTTGCATTTCTTGCCACTTAGTCGACGAAAATACTCGTTATATTTTAAGTGCTCTCGTTTCTATTTATAAGCTCAAACCGAACCGAACCGAATCGCATCGCATAATAAAAAGTAAAAAAGCCTGTCCAACTGACCGCTAAACTACGGGCTGCTCCGACGCTGCTCGTATGCTGCGCTGCCTTTCTGCGACTAATACTGGTAGATACACCCACACACAGTGACGGATAGCTATCTCATCTTTAGAAATTCTCCGTTCAAGTGGTATCTCCTTTTACTTATACACGCGTTAAGAAATCACAGGTATATCACAATTCTGCGTCATTTAATTCCGCAGAGGTTGCGGCTGATCTGGCAGAACCGTGCAAATCCGTTTTGTAAATGCTTCGCTGCGTCGCAAAACAGCATTTATACTTTGCTCCGTGTTTAGGCTTACTATAATAACGTAGGCTTTATGACCCCTTTTATTCCCACTTGCTCGAATATCTCCAACTAATGATCCTGAATGTCAATGTGGATATTATATGCAGGCAGGCACATTTTGCAGGACCCGAAGTAGCAAACTCAATCAATTTTGGTAATGTAATCAAAGAGTTTGCGGCGAAAAAAGTGGGCAATATTATGTAATATTCATCTTACAGAAAATATATGTAACATCCTTTGTACTTATAATAAATAATTGTAGGGCTTTTATAAAAGTCATTTATTACATTCACGTGTTGTTCGGTTTACAGTCAACGAGGTACTCCTCGTATGTATCTTGTAATAACATACATTGGATGCTTTGGCAACAGCCATGGATTATAAACTGTGATTTTTATGTCACTTCGAACATGAATTTGCACATTTTTACTCCAATGTCTAGTGAACATCGCGAAACAATAAAACTAACAACCATTTGCACGAATCGATAGAGTGATCCGTGCGATTATCGAAGCTACAGCACTGCAAATACCGATAGTTTCATTTTCTGTTTTATTTGCATGTAACCAGTTTTTAATTCAGCAATTGTCCTCATAGTTGCAAATATAAAAATAAATATTGTCACAGGAAGGTTATAAACTCTGCTTACATAACGTTATGCGTCATAATTTTAATAACGACAAAATTAATTTGGTTTTGTAGCAAATATCTTAACGAAAGATGAAATCATAATTTATTGGAAAATATTAAAAAAAAAAAACGGGAACATAAACAGAGAAAGAATTCTGTTAATTTGCTAATTACATAATTTTTTATCTGTCCGGGTCCCAATCTAACAAATTGACAGAAGAAAAATTATAAGTTTTTTCCTATTAGAATTTTACTTATCAATTTAAAAAAATGAAATGATAAAAGTTTTTCTTAATTAGAATTTTGCTTGTAAATTTTCCAAGGCAAAAATAATGATAGTTAATAATGAAGTTTTTCCCTAACAGAATTCTTTTTCATGGTTTTGTAGCAAATATCTTAACGAAAGATAAAATTATAATTTATTAGAAAATCTTTAAAAAAAAAACAGAAACATGAACAGAGAAAAAATTCTGTTAATCTGCTAATGACATAATTTTTTATCCGTCCGGTTTCCAGTCTAACAAATTGTTTGTAATTTGAATCCCACGTTTCCATTCCTTTGTCGAATGCTAAGTCTAGCGACATTTCTGAACAATAGAAAACCAAAACTATTTCTGTTTTATGTATCATGCCTTGAGCATTCTTTTGCCTAGTGTACGGGACTTCCCTTTATCGGCAAGCCAGCAGATTATGGAAAAGTAACACTGTGAATAGCGGAACCTTGCCTGCATAAGAACATTGAACGCTGAACGGTATGCATGTGCATATGGCGAATATAGGGACAGAGAAGACGGAAGTAGGTTTACCTGCGTGCGGTATGTTCTTTGGATTCTGATGTGTTACTCATATGTATATCTCAAAATTGTTTATTATTGTTTTTAATCCTTACTTGATGTAAGTACTATCCTAAGCAAGTACAATCGAGAAACTTTTCATTCGTTGACAGACAAACTTAATTACAATGGTGCTTAATCAATGGACAGCGAATTTTATGCATTTATTATGTGTAATTCAAAATACCAAAAACATCGAAAGAATTTAAAAATATTGTTACATTATTTTCAACCTACTAAACATATTAAAAAGAAACCAAATTTTTATTTAATTCCGGTTTCTTGTAATTTGAGTAGAAAATCTGGATAAACTTCCGAAAGCGACAACCCTTCGATTTTGCTGAAATTTTTGCCAAAGCTTATCCTTGATTAGAGAAGAAAGTCCCTAAAAGGATTTTTGGCGATAAAGCCTCGTTTGCCCCCCCCCCCCCCCAGCCCCCTACAAAGTTTTGACAGTTCCTACTAAATATTTTTGAAAATATTGATTTTAGAGAAAACAGTTTCAAACAAAAAATGAAGTTCACAAAAAGCTCTATAAAAACGCAATATACATTTTTTATGTAAACCTATTATTTTGGCTGTTATGACCCGAAATAACTCGGCGGGGGTCAAATTAACTCCGTCAAACATTTTTTAAAATTTCTGTAAAATAGAGACTGTAATAAGTACTCAAAAATTTTTCAGATTTTCAAAAACTATTTTATAACAATCAAAAATTAAGCCAAAAAAACAATAAAAAGAACATTGCCGGAGGAGGATTAAGATCGGTGGGGACTACAAACTTTTGCATTTATTGTGTTGTGATTATACTAAAATTATCCATAATTTAAATTAAATTAGAAGTATACTGCATAAAAAAAACATACTTTTTGCGTTTATTGAATTTTTAAAATGTTTCTTCCTAAAAAGCATTGAATGCAGTCAGGTACGAAAATCGTGAAAAACTACAATTTTTACCACGTTTAAACGTTTGCAGCACATTGCATCGTCGACCGATTCTGACGAAATTTTCAGAATATGTATAATTTACGCAGATCTACAAACATTAATATTTAAATTTTCGAAATTGGCTCTCATATAGAAGTTGTGAGAAAACTTTTAGCATCTTCTCTGCAATCACAACCAATTGCAATTTTCTTCAAATATCTTCACATCTTGTAGTAAACTAACAGTTCTCATTTCTCGAAAAAGAAAGTCTAAGTAATAGGACCGACTACTAAAAAAAGTTGTCTTTCGAACCGTGTCCGAATATTAATGGAAGTTAATCCAAATACAAAAAAAAATAACAATGAAAATGTCCGGACAACCATTACTTGGAATACCGGCTTGTTAGTGCAGCTACGTCCCGAATTCGTAGATAATAGCGATACGGTCGCAAATAGCTCGACGATGGCAGGCGACGTCGCATCGAATATGTATCTTACGGTGAGATATCGGCGAGGGGATCCCATGCTGTAAAAAAGCAACAAGCCATGCTACAGTAGGACGCTCCCACTACACTATTTCAGAAAGAGAGAGAGAGAGAGAGAGAGAGAGAGAGAGCGAGAGAGCGAGCGAGAGAGAGAAAGAGAGAGAGAGAGCGAGAAAGAGAGAGGGGGGCCGAGGGTGAGAGCGAGAGAGGGTGAGATTGAACATAAACTCGAGTGGTGGGAGTATATGGTGGGTCCTCGAGGGAAAGTAGCGTCAGTCGCGCGGCACGCGGCGCACCGTACGCGTAAGGGTTTTTCGCGTCGCCTTTTGCACGGTGCAGCACACAACACGCATTGTTTTCCCACTTGGAACTGTCACGGCCAATTAACACGACGCCGGCTGTGCGCACACGCACGATCGATCGGTTCTGGTAAATCGTGGATATTGTTACTCGAACGGGAAGCTTGCATAAATCTGGTAAGAAAACCGTTCCTCGTACATACAGCACCAGCGCGACCACGACGACGACTACGACGTTACCATTAATCTGTGCGAACGAAACGAGAGAATTGATCGTTTCTCTCGATGATACTGTGCTCCGATTTTGTGCTTGAAAATTCCCCGTGGAGAGATGGATTATATTCTCTTTTTCTTGACCGAGAACCCAGTGGAATTGTGAGAGGCTGCGTGCGCTCTGTGTGCTGTTGCTGGTGCCGCCGCTGCTGTTGTGTTATGTGCCCACTGAAACCGTAGAAGCGGCTGCTGCCGAGCAACCGAGTAATTATTACTGAGATAAATTACCTCGCACGAATTACGAAAGGTTTCTCCTTTAATGGGATTGAAACGTGCCCGACACTGGCGCGCCTGCTTGCTTGCTCGCTCGCTTGCTCGCCCGCTCGCCGCTTACTCCGTTTACGTTATAATCGCTCCATGCTCCATCGGAACTTTGTACCCTTTGTGGCGCACGTGCTTGCTTCGACTCTGTCGTGACAGAGGCCACAGCGACGCGGATCGTGATTAAAAAATCGTCTGACCATGCTGCTCGCCCCGCCCCCCCTTCCCCCAGATATCGTATCTCTGTAGATCCAATCTGCTCGGCTCATTCATACCCAACGATCTATGACACACCGTGGAGTATCTTGACAGCTGGCCAAAATCAATTTTATTCGTTTTTATCAGGCCAAATTCATTTGCAGCACTTTCTTCCTCAAAATACATTTTACTATAAACTATATATAATTATTATATATATATAATTTACTATACACTGTGAGATAATTTCCATCATTTTATAAATATTCGGAGTATCCATGAGTATTGTCATTTTTACAGATTGATTAAATATTGACTTGTTCGACGGCTTCGTACTAATCAGTAGACTACGGATCTTTATGCGAACTAAAAGACATAGGAGCTAAATATAAATTTATATTTTTCATTAATAATTTGAATGTATTAATACTCTTAAAGTCTTTTAATCTCTTCACTGTTTTAAATTACACCTACTCATTTTTGTCATTTTATAAAATCTGCAGTCTACTATTGAGATTTATTAACATTTATAACACTAACTATAAGTGGATCTCTTAGAATACTATAAAGTCCTGTATCATTTCGTTTGTTTTTAAATAATTAATTTGATAATTAACAATGCTTCGATTATTTTCTGAAAATATTCCACCATCTCTGCTTGCTCATACAGAGAATTTCGAATACATCAAATGGAGCAGTGTAGGTAGACTTTACAAGTGATTCATACTTATAGTCACGCGGGATTGTAACACGAGGAAAAAATAAGCTGGACCCGGCCTCAATGGGACCGTTGTTCGAGTGTTAAATATTTGGAGAAACGGTGGGTCATTGAGCAGAAAATTGCCCTATAATGAACTATATTCCCCTAAAATCATGAACGCTTAACTTAACGGAGCAATTAAATAATTGAAAGACAATCTCCCTAATTAGCTCACTTGCGAATTTTGCAATGCAACATATGATCTCTTTTTAATATTATCTCTTTTTCAATTTTACAGTAATGAAGACAATTAAATGTAAATAAAGAGTTTTGAAATGACGGAAGGTTTTCTAATTGACATTTCTAAATGACAATTTTACTTGCCAATTTTGGACGGCAAAATGATAAAAGTTTTTCCCTCTTAGAATTTTATTTGTTAATTTTGTAGAATTACAGAAGATTACTACCGATTATTTAATTATTAGGCATCTTTTTGCAGAATAACTGTCTAAACGAATTGTAAGGAACGGGAATGAAAATAAATTTTTTCTGCTAACAATATTGCCGACTCGAAAATACAGTGAGAATATTCTTGAATTTTTTGAACGTCTTCGTAGTCTTGCGTTTCGTCTATTCAGTTTTGTGATAAACGCGTAAAATCCGCAGCCTAGTCGTTATGAATCATTTATCTTCGCGCATATACGGCGCGAACGTTTCGGAGCGTTTTAAATTCCATTCATGCTCGGAGGTATTCCATTGTGATCGTAGCCGCAACCCTCCCCTTTCGTGCTAAACCGACCGTTAAACAAATTACAAGTAATGCCAATGATATTTCGGAGAGCATACACGGCTGAGTAAAAATAAATGTTCGCGCCCGTTGCTCCTACGAATTCCCAGAATATTATTCTCTATAGCAAAAAAGAGACGTTGTCTTGACGGAGTTTAATTTTAGCTTTCTAGAGCTAAAGAAAAATTGTTCGCGGTGTCTGCGAACGAGCCTCCTACGAATTTCATGACCGTTGCTGCCAAGTCTTGCCAACCAAAATCGAGCAACACCGATTGCCACGCTCGAGGAACTCCGGCGAACTTCAAATAGTTTCTGCGAATTAATCTGAATTACTATACCTTATAGAGTTGCCTCACAAACTATTGCCATACCGAATGTCTAACTCTTGAGAAATCAGCAACATTTAAACACAGTTTAAATATCTGAATTTCAAATTCTCGAGAAATTCTAAGTATTTGTACTATGATAATTTCGTCAACGAAAATTCATTTTTTTTCTAGATCTTTAAAATTCTCAACAAATTCATCTTTTTGTAATATATTGCGATGATTGAATTTGCTAATAATTATTTAGTGAACTGATGAAATATATATTATAATTATATAATATAATGAATATTAGCATGGTAAGATATTTTTTTATCAAATCAGTTAGTTACGAAAAAAAATTATTACGCCAATATTCACTATCATATTCGTAATCAGCACGTCAAAATACGTAAGAATCCAGAGTATAAAAAACATCGGAGGTATGCGCTTTTCGGAAGTACACCCGAATCGAGGTCTCATCCATTTGCAAAAAAGTTCCGATTTAAAGTTCGCGTGATCGATTATGGTCGTCACTGTGGAACGAAGAATATACAGCATACGCCACGGAGTTTAGAATACATAGTAAAGAGCATTCGGCGCACAAAGTGGCTCGCACAATGTGAAAAAAGCCATAGGAATAATTGACCCGATGAAGCGTGAATCAATTTGTTCGCCGGTCATAGTTAACTGTGAATCGCGAGCGCGCATGTGATTCATTCAGTCCAGTACGCTACGATTTTTTATTGCAGTTTCCTGTGGTTGTAATCGTTACCTCCTATCGAGTTCCAAGCTGAAACGCGCCCGCGAGACAAAGAATCTTTTCATACGAGACGACAAATTCGCGTGGTATGAACTCTCGCGAAGAAACCCTCGCCCGTTATTAGTCGTATTATAAACATTCCCGTCTGAACACTTTTCGATTATCAAAAGAAGTTTGTAAGGAGCTGGTTTTTATGTGACGGTCTGCAACCGTTTTCGTGGCTTCTTCGAACTCGAAACGTCAGACGCGTCTCGAGCTGTTAGCTGCTTTTCTGTACAGCGCACAGGGGCCCTAACTATCTCCTTGTTATCTCGGATTTTTATCTTCCACCTATTTTTATCTACAGACCATACGATTTGAATTTTTAGTTTACTAGATGATGTGTGATGAGTCTCCCGCGAGAGTATACGTCATTTTCGTTAAGTATAAAAATTTAAAAATATATCATTTGACTTTGTCTGGTCTGGTTTAGCTCTTAAAATATGTAAAATATAAAAAATACGTGGTGACTGTTTCGTGATGATTTTTCCTATTGTCTGGCCTAATTTGCAAGGTCTTAAAATATGTTAAATATAAAAAATGCGTAGTGGCTGTTTCGTGATGATTTTTCCTATTGTCAATTCCACATATTTTCAATGATCAAATTTGTTTTTTTTTTACGGCGGAGGGAGATGTTCTGGGTTAGGCAATACCGGGATACCTAACAGAATCTCATTCCGAAGTTCACTTAAATTTAAATGGGAAAATGATCAGAACTATCAACCTAACCATCCACGTTGGCTAAAAGCTCGAGTTATTTTCCTGTTGTTTGCTGTCATTAAACTAAATTTCAGAGTGAGTTCGTGTTAGGTGTTTCGGGAATTGGGTGCAGGGAAAAGGGCTCTGACCTAAAGAATAAATTCGGTCATTTAATATAGGCAAAATTCGCAATAATGGGTCTGTGCGAATATCGCGGCAACTAAAAGAGACTGCCATATACCTCCACAGGAAAAAGTTGTTTAGAATTATGACCTTGACAACATATTTCGATTTTAATCGAAATCCGTGAGGAGGTAACGTTTCGACAAGCTTACCATTTTATATAGTTAAAAAAAGTATGAAAATATTGCTAAAATGTTGATTTACACCATTTTATTAAGCTTGCAGGATCGTATAGGCCCTTATGCCGTTATTTTCGGAGCCGTTTCACATAAAACCGTCGAGCCGAGTTACTGCGAGAGAACCGATCGTATCGTACCAATACGTTTCTGACCCGCTCGTTAATCTGATTGATCAAGCAAGACTGGTGGTAGGTCTCTGACCGTGTCTTCTCGGCTCTATCTGCCGTGTTTACCGTGCCAAGGAACGCGTCAATGCCCCGACCATGACGCGACGAATTTCTCTTCCGTTTGTGCAACCAGCATCTTCTTCTTCTTGTTCTTTTGCAGAAACATTGCGAGGATCTTCCGGCGGAGTCGTCGCCGGTTTGTCGAAGAGAAATTGGAACTGGCTGGGCCAAGGGGGAACCGGCAAAAGGCGAGCAACAGTCGTGGGTTTTGAGAGAGGAGCCAAGGATCGCGAAGAGTGAGCAGGTGAGAGGAACGCGAAGAAGAAAAGGGAAAAGAGAGGCAAGTAACAACGATTGCGGACCAATTGCGGAGCTGCGTGATCGCACCGATCGCGGGAACGCAAATGCGCTCGAGATCCTTCGATCGTCCTCGGATCGCCTCGAGATCGCAGGATCATCGGTGAACATGATTCAACAAGGACCTGCTGCGCCGCTGCAAACGCGTCACGTCGGACCGATAATGTGCAAGGGTTTTCCCACGACTGTGCAACTGTCCTACCGACCGCCGATTTGAAAAGTAGGTGACTTTGCTAACACATTCTTTACCTATCCGCTGATCTTACACACACACACACACAGTCGCCGGGTTAAGACTTGTGGCCCCACTTTACCTTCCCCTTCTACCAAGCTACTCCCTCAAACTTTCGCCAATCGTTTCCGAAATCGAAGCTTCGAAATTCGAACGGAAAGTAACAGCCCTACTTCGGACGTACGGTCGGATTTTTCAGACCTGTTAAGCTAGAAACGTTACGTAATAAAATCAGTATAGTTGTCTTTGCGGTATAGACGTATCGCGCGCAGTTTATTGTATTATACATATAGTAGACCGCGGGGTTTCGTGCCAACGGTGATGTACCATATTAGAGAGAAAAAAATTCCGGTTATCGACACAAGGAACGAGGTCAGCCCGAGCTGGCACGTTCCTGGAGATAACGATTTTCATTACTTTGGTCGAGTTTGATTATCTTCCGGTATCCGGCATCTCCTAGCGGAGGCTTCCGTTTTTCTTTGACGCAGCCCGACCATTCTTTTTGTCAGCTTCATTTACATTTCATTGATCGCCACCGAGCCAGCCTGCACACACCGATCGGTTTTTCTCGTTTACCTTCAACCTTCG
Organism: Lasioglossum leucozonium; assembly: GCA_028454225.1. Taxonomy (NCBI): domain Eukaryota; kingdom Metazoa; phylum Arthropoda; class Insecta; order Hymenoptera; family Halictidae; genus Lasioglossum; species Lasioglossum leucozonium. Next base: position 16,004,581 of record CM052205.1, on the reverse strand, counting down.
ACACGGTTCATTGGCTGGGGTTGTATCGTTTTTCCAGTTTACTGACTTTAATGTTTCACGCCTGTCGCATTAGTTCAATCAAGACCGTCGACGACGTGAATCTTAACTTTTAATCTTCGATTTGCTCCTCTACTAGGTACAGAGTCGTCAGATCAGGGGAATTTACTCAAATCGAGGGGAAAATCCAGTTACCCTCTCTTTGCCAGTATCCGGATTAGTCACGTGACTAATGGTATCTGTTAGACAGGGTGTGGCATAAACTATCGCCACCTACGAGAACTCGGAAAGTATGATACTAGTGGAAAAGTTATCGAAATGAAAGTTGCATCGGACAACAGGGTCCGTAGTGTGGCGTTTATCTTTTGTCGCTAGTTGTAGTCTCTTCAGAGATGTGAAGGTCACCTTTGGTTTTTTTTTTAAGAATGCTATGTTTTGGTGCCTGTTTTCTGATAGCGGCTATTGAGATTCGTTAGTCATAGTGCTAATGGAACGAATAGCAGCGTGCAGGGACAGGTGAATTAGAAGAACAAGAACTGGAAAGACGCGGCGGCTGTCTGATGAATAGAGAATATACTATATTTCGGCTACTAACCGATACAGTGGTTTACGTACGACGGTTTCGCTGAGACTAAAGAAAAATAAAAGAAAAATAATATAAATAAGACCGGGCCCGGCAATCTTCTTGTCACGAATCGAGTAGTTCTTATCATTGATGTCATGCGATATCGTTCAGACGTGTTTATTTGTCATTGCCAGGTTTAGCAAATACGCTGAAAGATATCCTCAATATTCCTAGCTTACACTTTACACGATAAGTGCTCAAGTGATAGGAAATACTCGATCCGTGACAAGAAGATTGCATCATTGCATTGATACCAATAGTAATCACTTTGAACATCTTTATAAATGACCTTTGCTGACCTTCAAAGACCCTAATGTTGCACCTCGTTGGATTCGTCTCAATAGCCGCTATCAGATAACATATTCAGTACCAAAACATAGCATTCAGTACCAAAACATAGCATTTAATAATAAAGGTGACCATCTCTGGTTCACATCTCTGAAGCGACTCCACCTAGCAACAAAGGATTAACGCCAAACTACGGACCATGTTGTCCGATGCAACTTTCATTTCGAAAACTTTTCTACTACTATCATACTTTCCGAGTTATCGTAGGTGGCAATAGTTAGTGCCTCGCCTTGTATTATCCTAAAAAATATAGACCTAATTCTATTTTTACACGATAGATACGTTCCCGAAGAATACGTGTAAAAAAATATATTGCATCTATGGAAAAATAGAAGATTGGTTCCAGTCCTGAGAAATTAGCAAAAAAAAATACAATAAACCACGAGTTTTCATGTTAGGATCTTAACCGTTTTATTTCATAAAGATTGCACATGATCATACAAAGTAAATTATCATTTGAAAAGGAAAAAAAACATGTCACTAATTCATGAACACAAAAATTAGGCAAGATAATATGAGTCAGACATAAAAAGATTTTATTCGTTGTCACTTTCTAACAATAAACGCATACGTTTGCGTAAGACTGCAATATTACTGCTATTACTAGAAATGTCTTGGTTATCGTCTTCGTGCTCCATTGGTGAAATTCTTTCTGTAATCTCTTGAACAAAATTAGGACTAGCCTCCTGTGGTGCCGATGTTTCAATAGATTTAAGGTCAAAACGATCGTGTTAAATCAAAATAAGTCGTGTAAAAAGAGAATTAAAATATTTTTTCTAATTCGTGTTAAATCAAAATCGTCTAAATGAAATTCGTGTAAAAATAGAATTGGGTGTATGCTATCTATTCTGCAGTGATAACTGGAGGAAGCTATAGAATAATTAGTCATATTAGTTGGTTAAATGCCATTCAGCAGTAAAAGATACTTATAATAAATATCTGTATTTTATAGTTTTTATTTATCTTTGACTAATTGCAATGCTTTATTCATTAGAAATACAAAATGTGTAAGAGGAACTATCTTTTCTCTGTATTTTTTCTTCTGAAACGTGACTCGCATTCGCGGGTCATGAAAGCATTTCCGGCCACTTTCGATGACGTCAGACATGTGGCGAACGTTCTCGGAAAACTTTTAAATCTTGGATTTTCCTTTCCTCGGAAGCCCCAACCCGGAAAGGCAGTATACATAAAGTACAGATAATATAAAAATCAGTTTTTTTCCTATTACCGTGACTTCAGGACGACCTTCAATGTAGTCTAAGGAACCACACAACTTTTATAAAAATTCTTCCTCCGTTATTAAATTCTTTCCAATCTTTTCTCATCTATACCAATACATAAAACAATCTGTTCGTTTGAACTCTGATCTTCTCTATCTCTAAATCATAAAAATAATAACTTGAGTCATTATGTTTATCTAAATTAAAACACATTTCGTTAAAAAAATTACCTTTATCTGTTTTTTGAGGGAATGAGTCCACTGTTCTGCAAAGCCTAATCGCGCCTGTTTGCGACAGTCAGTTATCGGTGATATTTTAAAATAATGTACGGTGTTTCAAATGGATTCCACTCTTTATTATCCACTAAACTGTTCTGGAACCTGTTTTTACGCCGATTTTTATTCTTATCTGCTATGAAATTAATGCAGAATTCAGTGGGTGTGTTAAAAGGCTCGTTTATTCTTTGAAATTGGCGTTTTTAACCGATCACCCGTGGTTTTTACTCGTTGTCTTCTGAATATGTAATTAAACGCCACGCAACGATTTTTCATTTTCTCACCGAATAAAATAGGCCCTTTAAAATATATCAATTGCGTTCGCTTCAGAGCAATTTATAACTTCCTTCCTTGTGAAATTTTATACAAACAAAACACATGGCAAGTTCGCTATTATTTACTTTCTTGTACCAATGGAAGGTAACAAATGATTTTTCAGTGTTTCAATCTACTCCGAACTATACACCTCACACCATAAGTGTTCGTGCGCTAAAATTACGTTTGCAAAAATATTTTGGTTCTTTTTAAAAGTCCATTCTGTATGATGAATTAAATCCATCTGGACCGTCGAGATTGAATGTCTTCTCGCCGAAAAAAATAATCTAGGAGACAACATTAAATGGAGAACATCGAGTATAATATCAATTCAGCTATCAATTTGATCAATGTCTAAAATGAACTTACACACGATTCAAATTTCCATTCATGTTTTCACCAGAGTATTCTACTCTGATCGTTTCGTGCGTTTTCCAACTGTAGGTGTTTTGCACTCGGAGGTACTTTAACTTGAAAATTAAACATTTCTTCCAACTTACAATAATTCCATTCTATGTATATTATTTTTCTTCATTTTACAGATATGAAAATGACATAATACCTCATAAAATACTTAAATGTTTAGTAATTGATTAAATACCAACTTATTTAATAATGTAAACAATATTCTGAATAATGGTACAGCAATTTTTAATGCCGACTCTGAGTCGCCTCTCAAGTGCTAAGGGTTAACATCTGATATAAGACGTCTTAAAGATGGAGATTTCAAAGGTGCCGGCGAATGATTGAAAGTATCTGTGGCGCTATAATAGTTATGCGCCACCAGTGTATGTCACTGAAGAGTACAGCATATTCGAATTTGAACAAAATCCGAAACAGTACTCCGGAAAGTGTCAGATTTCGCGTAAAAAGTGTCCTCGGTAAATTGGACCAGCGTTACGAAACGTTCGATCTGCATGTTTCTCTTATTTCTGACTTTGTATGACCTTTGAAGTAATTATGTTACATATGATTGAATTCGTCTTGACCCACGCGTTCACATAACATCAAAAAACATATAGCTGTCCACATAAAAGACTGAAGGTCACCTTCGTTTCTCGAGAAACAATGTAAACATAAGAAATTTACACAGGCTGTCGAGTGGTCGGTAAGATACACTGCAAGTTCTTCCATTTTTCGAAAATTCCTTTCGGAAAGAACGGTGGTCCAATTTACCGAGAACACTCTGTAGACTCGCGGCGCGAGCCAACGGATAGGATGTAACAGTTATCTGCAAGTTATTCACTGTCCATATTGTCGTCATTGGTGCAGGTCGGCGGATGGATGTGGCAACCGCTGGGAAGTCCGAACACGGAAGAAAACACGAGCTGGGAATCCGTCGTCATCGGCGTCGGCGACGAAGGAGCGCCGAGTTGACAGAAGTCAGCAGGTTCGCGAGAAGAAAGCGCGAGCGGAAGAAGGGTGGAACGTGCGATACCCTAGAGAAGAGAAAGAAGAGGAAGAAAAAGTGGGATCGTGCGTATCAGAGGAGAGGGGGAGAGAAGAGTGTGCCTAAAGCGATACAACCGACGAAGTAATCCGTAAACTTGCCAACAAAGTTGTGTCAACGACGTTCCCATTCATCCTATTCTGTCTATCACTGCCATTGATGCTGCTACTAACCCCCGTGTGCTGCCTTCCCGTTCGCTTTACGGCAAACCGTACGACACTGTCGTACAGTCACTTTTAGCAGTTCCTCGTGCCGCGTGCCTCGTAAACAAGAAACAGGGAGAGAAGAGTGTGCCTCATCGAATTACTAAGTCTCGACGCATATATATATATATATTTATATATATATAAAAATATATATATTTTCGTTCCCGCGATTTATATTCTAGCTGCAACACGCGTGTGCGTCATTTTATACTGTGAACTTCGGTGTCCATCCCGGTTTGGAGTGTGCATCTTCGAGAAAATCGTGCGGTTTTTCGCGACACCCGTTGGGCATCGGGCTCGCGGCTCGCTCGGGTGACCGTTTGCTAGTGAATAGTGGTGCTCTTGTTCGCATCTCGTGCAAGTGAAAGTCAGTGAATCGAATTTTGCCACGACGAAAATATTGGTGGTCGCAAGATGATGCTATCGCAGACGGTGCTGATGGTGCTGCTGTTCTCTGTGCTGGCTACGGGAGCACCGCGGTCCTCGACCATTTACGCGGACGACAAAGTGGTGAGTCAATCTGTTTATGGCCTTTTCTTTTTCACCGTATTCAGGAATTGCAGACAGGATGATTGGCCGACGTTTTTCGTCGCGTAGTACATATGTACACGTATACTATGTATACTGTGGGACTCTGTTCGTCCAAACTGTTCGGGACGAATAAGATAACCGGATCGTTTGGACAGCAGAAGTTCGATAATCCTCCCCTTCACGTTCATTTCTTTCTATAATAAAAACTAATATTAGTAACACTAGATTTATACTTATTCGAATACGTAGACGGGTTTCTCTGTTCCGAAGCATCAACCCTTTGCAGACGACTTTTAAACACTTCGAGTGCTCAGTCGATCATTTATGACTAGACAGCGAATCTGTATGCAAAATAAGATTTTTCTACGACAATTACAACAAACTGGAGTGAGGTAGGAATTTATTTCTTTTGTTAATATGTTTAATAGGTTGAAAATAATACAGCAGTGTCTTTAAATTTTCTTAATGTTTTACTGTTTTAAATTACGCCTACGAATTTTTACCATAAATGCATAAAATCCACTGTGATATGAGAAAATAATTGTTACTTAACGTGTTACTCGACAAATTTGAAAATCAATTTTTATTATCAGATTGTTGTACATAAAATGTCCAATTTTAGAATACAAATCTTATAAAATGTTTTGGTCAAGAAATGCTCTTACAGTCTACATTAGGGTGGTTCTTAGCTATAGGAGACGTAAGTTTTTTTCAAAATTTGATCGGGGTCCTACCCTCCTAAAATATGACACTTGGTGAAAAAATTATATGTGCAAAATTTCAGCTCGATCGGACAATGGGAACCCGTGCCGCAGAGCGTTTGAAAATTGTTTATTTTTGAAAATTGATTTTCTCCATTATAGTATATCGTAAATGTACATTTCTATATATCGTTGAATTTGTCTGCCCATTCTCTATAACTATATCCAAATAAAGTACGAGGTCATCGTAAAAAAAGTTTCCGCAATTTTCAAATTTCGAAAATTGGATTTCAAAAAGAAATTTTTCTTCAGTATTATATTTATTTCGACAAACAAAACAACCTATGTTTGACACATTTTTTCATATATTTAGTAATAACAAAGATTTGATTTCTCGTAAATTTCACTAGACTTAGGAGCGAACGCATATAAGGCAGCGTGAGAGTCGCTCCACTATCTGAGAGCCAGCAACCTGAGGTGCGAATCGTAAAATAAGCATTTAAACAAGAAGTAGAGAGATTAGCTGTTATTATCACATACGAAGGAAAAGAAAAACTTCTGGGAGTTCCTGCAATTACAAAATGTACTGGTAAAAAACAAGCTCTAGCAATATTCCAGTTATTGGAAGAATGGGAACTAACGAATACAGTGCAAGCGATTTGCTGTGACACAACATCGACAAACATGGGGCGATTTCGAGGTGCTTGCGTTATTTTATAGCAAATGGTTAAACAGGATTTATTGTATTTTCCGTGTCGTTACCATATGTAGGTATGAATTAGTTTTAAAAAGTGTGTTCGAAGAAAAGATATCGAAATCTTCAGCTCCTGAAATAGGAATGTATAAAAACTTTCGGGAAACTTGGCCGAAAATTAACCACACCAATTTTCGGTCAAGTTTGGAAGATAATTATGTCCGTGGAAAGCTCTAGGGGATACAATCAAAATGGGATTGATGATTATGTAAAATTCCTTGCATTGATGATTATTTTCCTTGATGGAACTTGTACAAAAAGAAACCGTTTTCATATTCCTGGAGCTGTCCACCATGCTAGATGGATGGCTAAAGCCATATATGTATTAAAAATATATTTATTCCGCGAAGAAGTATCGATAAGCAGCGAAGAGAAATTGTAGGAATTAGAGATGGTTAGGAATAGAAGCATGGTTTAATGCTCCGATTCCAGCGATAGCTTCACGTCAAGATTTAGAATGTTTAAAACAGCTTGACGACTATAAAAAAAATTGATGTAAACGTAAGCCGAATAGGGTTACATACATTTGAGGGGAATTTGTGGTACTTAACACCAGAATGTGCAGCATTATCTTTTTTTTTGACGAAGGTTTGTCATGTGACAAAAATAAAAAGCTTATGGTAGAAAGTTTAGGGAACGATGAAGCAACAACTTCGTCGAAAAAAGTTTGTCAGACACATATACATAATCTTGCCAATATCGGTACAGAAAATTTAATTTCTGTAGAAAACCGAAAATTTTTTACTAGATTTAATATATCTACGGATTTTTTACAAAAAGACCCGTGAGTCTGGGAAAACGAGGTAACTTCTAAAACGGGTCTAGAAATAGTACAAACTTTGAAAATAGTTAATGATACTGCAGAGCCTGGTGTAACGTTGATATCGGAATATAATGCTATATAAACAAGAGATGAAGCAAATAAACAAAATATTTTACAAATTTTAGAAGAGTACCGACAATAGTATGCGGATACAAATAAATCTAGCTTTTCAGACGCCGTATACTAACAAGTTTCATATATTATTTTAATTTATATTAAGTGTTTTTTCGAATAATTTTGTGTAATGTGTATAGGTTTAGTTTTAATAATATTTCGTGCGTCATAATACAAATGTATATAATTATTAATAAAAGGTATTATAGATTATGGCACCCTAACTGCGTGTAGTGACCACGTTATTTAAACATCTTTGTTATTAATGAATATATGAAAAAATGTGTCAAACAAAGGTTGTTTTGTTAGACGAAATAAATATAATGCTGAAGAAACATTTTTTTTTTAAATCTAGTTTTCGAAATTTCAAAGTTGTGGAAACTTTTTTTACGATTACCTCGTACTTTATTGGCATATAGTTATAGAGAATGGACAGACAAATTCAATGATATATAGAAATGTATATTTACGATGTACTATAATGGAGAAAATCAATTTTCAAAAATAAACAATTTTCAAGCGCTCTGCGGCACGGGTTCCCATTGTCCGATCGAGCTGAAATTTTGCACATGTCATTTTTTCACCAAGTGTCGTATTTTAGTAGGGTAGGACCAAAAAATTCTAAAGTTGAAAAATAAGAATCACCCTAGTCTACATACAGCAGACCTGGGCACGGTTGGGGCCCCTTAAATACTATCTTTCTTAGGTTTATGCATATTTCATATACAACGACATAATACAATCTATTAATAAGCGTAATGTTACAATTGTTTTTACGAATGGTACGAGTAGCGAATTTTATGCACTTATGGTAAAAGTGGTGAAATACAATACAGTGAAAATTGTAGAGCAATTAATGAACACGGTTTTGTTGTTTTCCACTTATTAAAACTATTAAACGAAGAGATTTACATTTTTATTGGACCTCTGTCAATTTTTATTTTTCATAATGATCCTCTGTCTAGTTTTGAGTAGATAGTATAATATATTGAGCATTCTAATTAACAGACTCCGAATTTCAAGCTTTCTTGACAAAAATGAGTAGATGTAATTTGAAACAGTGAGAAGATTAAAATACGTTAAGAATATTAATATATTATATTTAGCTCCTGTGTTTTGCGATTGATGCACAAACTTTTTATTTTGCATAAAGATCCGTAGTCTAAGAATTCGGATAAATACAGCTCCCACTGTATGTGTCTTTAGGTTTGTTTAAATTTCGGACGCAATTTCGGGTGTTCCAGTGACTAGACTGCAGATATTTACACAAAGTCGATACTTTGGAACAGTGATTTTCAAACTTTGCCAACTCGTGGAACCCTTAACCCTTTGCGGTCTTACTAGCTTCGGCCATTTCGTTCTAGCTAGTCTGCATTTATTCGACCATGTTCGGACAGCATTATGCTGTATCTGCAGCCAACTTTACTACTGTAATACTTCTGGATCTAAAAAACAAAATAGCTTGTTTATACCTGTATACTTATTATTTGTAAATAAAATTAGATTGGAACGAAAGTTCGTAACGTTTTGAAATTAAGATTCAAAGATAAAATTAAGATACTTGTTCCTAGATTTATTCAATAACATGTTATTTTAATAAACGCGGTTTACGGCATCAATAAATCAATAAATAAATGAACAAATTTAACTATTAACACATTTTTATCAGGACACGTAAAAATACGTTTTTCGCAATCTATGAGTAAAGCGCGGGTCATGTAGTTATACGTTTTTTATAGATGGGTGGTAGAATAACTATACTCATTGTCAGTTATACAGAAAGTGCCTTAATTTTTCATAATAACGATGGAGAATACATTCTAAGATAAGAAAATAAAAGTTTAATAAAAAAATTCGAAGCCTTTGAATGCACTGGCACAAAATGCGAAATTAATAGTAAAAAGCGCGAAATTTCTTACAGAGCTGTTCAATATTTTATACAAGCATTGCGTAAGCGTGATCCTCTGCAAGTATAGAAACATAAGTATAATCTCCTATGAGTAGCAATAGCAAACTCTCCTATTGGCATGAACTGAGATCCACAAGTGCATATTGAATTTGATCTCGTTCGTAGACTGGAACTAGAGCTCCTCCTACACTACAGATATGTGTATATGTATAATGTATACATACTATGTATATATGATGTACACTTTCCAAAACAAATGATAGCGGAGGATGTATCACTGTTCCTTCACTCGATAAACCACGTACCAACGTATGACGAAGCTCAAGCAGATCCTCACTAAATATCATTTCGCTTTTTTTACAGTTAGTCACGTTTAACTTTTCTTTGTATATCAGCATCTACGTGATAGTCCTTCATTTGTTGGATCAGTGAAAAAATCACATACTGTCTCACGATGATCCGAGCGTGACTTCCTACTGATTCTACAATCAGTAGTAGTCTGCTTCAAACTTGTATGACGGGTAGAACTAGAAGTAGTTCTCGCGACTAGACAGCAGATATTATGTGTTTATGACAAAACTGATTGCGAACAGGAGTAATTTTTAACAGTAAAAACATCAGAAGAATATCAAAATACTGCCACATTATTTTCATTCTATTAAACATATTAACAAAGAAAACAAAGTTCTATTTCATTCCATTTTGTCGCAATCCAGTAGGAAAATTTTTAGTTTGCATAAAAATCTAATGATAATCAATCAATCTAAAATCCTCGACTATCTGTAGTTCTTAGAACATATTTATATTTGCAAATAAATTTATGTTATAGCCCAATAAAATCTGTATAATAAAAGTTTTACGTGAACATGTTATTTTCGAAGTCTTATTTAAAAGGGTTTCACAAGAGAAACGCTTGAGTAAGGGTTGGACAGTGAATTGTTTACGTAATACATAATAATGTAGCTTATTATGTATTATTAAGTATATTTACTACGTAATAATGTAGTTTAAATTAATATTAATGATATATTTATCAAACAAATAATATAGTATGTCTTGTTAGTGGTGAAACTATAAATTTTCGCCCCCCCCCCAAAAAAATATAATTTTGGGTCCCCTGTAAAAATTCAACAAACGTAAAAAGTTTTTTTTGTCAGTATACTTTTAACTTGAATTTGAATTTTAATTAGCGATAATTTTAGTGAAATTACAAGACAATAAATGCAAAAATTTTGGGCGCCCTCCGGTTACGACCCCCCGCGTCGCGGGGTCTTGCAGTCTTGTAATTTTGCCCCTGTATCCTGACTTGTCGCTAATAACCTAGCAGTTGCTGCAAAATAAAACTCTAAATAAAAAAAATATGTCTTGTAGAATATATATCTAAAATTTCATTTGAAACGTACAAACAATAAAATCCTCAATAGCTCAGAGTGGTTTGGAACGTAACCGGTTTTGAAATTAATTCATTTATTTACCACCTAAGAAAATAGCTGAAGACATGGTCAGCAATGGAATGTCGGTCAATAATGTGAAGACCCGGTAGTCATCCCGTAGATAATTTATGCAGAAACAGTCACCGTTCCTTTGGATGGTTAATTATTCATTGGCTGGAATATTGTGCGCTCAAGTTGGTCCGTTGCTGTCGCAAGTGTGGATTTAATATTGGGCGCTGTGCTCCAGCTTCTCGCATACAAGAGCGACTCGAAGAGTGTTAACCTGGCATTATTTCATGCGTGTGTCACAAACAGAGCCGGCTCGCAGATGTGTGGCGAGATGACTAAGAACCACGGTCGATTTCGCGTGCAAAAGGCACGTATATTGACTGCGTGCTTTCAGACGTGGCGCCTGCGTCGTCACAACCCTCCTTGATGTGATACCATTCCGTTCTTTCCCTGAAAACAATCCTCGCCGTAATCCGAACTTGTTAATCAACAGGCTTGAACTATGACAGCTGGGTCGCACGGTGGGACAAATACCCAGTCTAGGCGGAGAACAAATCACAAATCGTTTTACGCTGTTCACGTTCGAATATTTTCGTAAAACTTGAAATTTGATTTTATAGTGGTTTCAAAATTAAATTAAATACAGGGCCCCTCCTAATATTTGGACATAAAAAGACGATAACTTTTATAGGATTAACTTCCGAAAAGCCCGTACCTCCGATTTTTTTATACTCTGATGAATACTCTGATAGTGAAACTTGGCGCAAATGTTATTTAATTATTATTAAATATTTAATGTTGTTAAATAAACGTCACCTTTAGTTTCTTAAATGCCACTACAATATTTTTTAGTATATATTATTATTGCTTATGTCAGCACTTCCAGTAGCCAGATAAAGAAATGTTTGGAACAAAATTAATTAGTTTCTAGTCGGCTACAAAATTGAATTGAAAAAAATTTTTAAAAGAAATTAGTTCATGAAAAATTAAAATCATCTTCGTTGTATTAAATGCCGCTACATATTTTTTAGTATACATACAATAATTAATGTTTATATCAAGACGAGTTCAACTTCCTAGTATTCTATGACTTTAAAATGACCTTGAACTACTCAAGAACGCATTTTTTTCAAAATTTTCATTACACAACATCCTTAATTGTACTAATTCTAGGTAAAAAATTGATGTTGTATGATCCATTTTCAAACAAGTTATTGTAATTAATAATTTAAGTTAACCGGAGTTAGATAAGTTAGAATCTAACTGTTAGATGAAACTTTTAATGTGGACGCCACATGGACACAGGCGCCAACATTCTGGCTTGCCGGAAAAGTCGTAAAAATTTTTCAAAGAGAGGAGAAAAGAAGCAATTTTATGATCTGTTCCATGAAGCGGAAGGTCCTCTTTTGTTACCCTGGAATAGCAGATTAGGATAAGTGCCACAAATATCCGTCTGTTTATCTTACAATTAGAATCGTTTGTAAAGTTTTCTTGGAGACTTAATTCCTTCGCACAGTCTTTAGAAATTACTACAGTGAGTGTAGAAAGTATTCGTACATTTTTCAAAACCGCATAACTTTTTTAAAATTGTAATTTAACGTTTAACGTGTAAAGTAATAAAACTAAAGTGGCGTTTAATTTGATACGGGCCAGCATGGCCATTAATCTGGAATGAATACTGAAATTAAGGGGTAATACATTATAACGATAAAAATCACAAAATGTAACTGTATCCCGTTTATCTAGGGTCATGGAATAGTAACGATAACGCAACCACTGGTATCAAGGGGTGAAACTTTCGTAGAAGAGCTTCGTCTCACCTCTGTCCTTCTTACATCAGCGGTGCACTAAATTGTAGAAGACAATCTCTTATCTGGATTAATTAAAAGAAACGTTGTCTAAGTGATTCAACAGTGATCGTCTGTTCTGTGATCTCATGGCTTCCTGCTTGCAAGTCGTATTTGCCGACTTGATATTACTTGTGTATGATTAATGTTCGCAATATTAGCTTTAACACTTTGACTACCGCGTTAGCCTTACTTATTCATATTTAGAAATAAATTTTTCAAGGATAAGTCGAATATAAAACGCGATTTGCGAAATACAAGAGTTTATGTCACACACGTGTATACATTATATGTTTGAAAATCAAATGAATTTTGGGCATGTCATTATTAACCGTTAACCTTCACTCTACGTATAGGAGTGTAGCTACACCTCAGACTAATAAAAACATACATGAAAAATTGCCGAATGGAAAATTCCCAAAATAAATTAATAATTTTAATTATAGAGCATTTTTGTATATGCAAAGAGATTAATCTTTTCATACCTACATGAAAATAAAAAAATTCCCGAAGTAGTTTTTTCTTTACATTTTCCACTGAAAATATGCAAGCTGTGTGATTGCACTCCAGTGCAGGGTTAACAGGGTTAAACTATTGATATTTAATGTGGAACTATTACCAATACAGGGTATCCCAAAACTGTTGTACTTGCTTAATAGAGGTGATTCCTGAGGTCATTTGAAGTAACTTTTTCCTTTGTGAAAATTTTCTCCGCGGCTTTGTTCTGGAGTTATTAACGAAAATTACGGACCAACCAGAGCGCGTCTACAGTTAAGCGTGGCATCGACATTGGCCGAGCCGGGCTTCAACCGCAGAAGCCGCGCTCTGATTGGTCAGTGTTTTTCGTTAATATCTTCTTAGTGAAACCTCGGAGAACATTTTCGCAAAGGAAAAAGTTACTTAAAATGATTTCAGGGATCACCCCTTAAGAAGAAATAAAACATTTTCGGGACACCTTGTATAACTATTTGTGAAAAGAAGTTTTATCATAAGTCTTGACTTCTTAATGTTTGTTTTATTGAATAAATTGCTTCGATTTTATCTAATCTTTTTAATTGATGGATCGGCGGTCAACGTGTTAGAGAATGATTATCATTATTCGCCTGAAAATAATAAGTCAATTTTCTAGGATAGCGAGTGGTGACAGAAATTCTTATTTTATTAGCAGTCAGCAATTCATCACTTGGACACACGCGGATAGCCGCGTGTAAGCCGCTAATAAATCTTCTAACACCCACACAAACCGCGGATGTTCAATCATTTGTGATTCATATTGTAGCTCTGAGTATAAATCAACAGTTGAAAACATTTCAAAATGCTCATTTGAATATTCGGAATATTCTTAATGTGAATATTCCTACTTTCCGGCGAGGATACAAGACTCAATGATAGTGAACGTGATAAGATACTGTAGTAACTCTGACTAAAACTACTTACTGAAACTAAAAGGTCATTTAATAAATATACAGCGGGTGATTGGAGTCACTTGCACAAATTGACGTGTTTATATTCAAATAATCAATTTTTAAATAATATCCTAGCAGCAACAACTATTCTTTATATTTTTATGAAATATTCGTGTTTACAAATTGGAAATTCGGTGATATTGCAGGCAACGTTATCATATTGAAAATATATTTATGTTTAAATTATTAACCATAAATGGTGATCAAATAATTAAAGTCGCAATACATGTATATTATTACATTTATTACACATTATATTTTCTACATTAATATGTTTGAATTAATATGTATATATTAATATTTTTATATTTGTTTACATTATTTACACATTATATTTTCTACATTAATATGTACATATTAATTCTACACATTAATGTAGAAAATATAATGTTTAATAAATATGAAAATATATTGTGGCTCTAACGATTAGATCACCTATTGTTTATGTAGAATTTTTATCTGTGCAAGGTGTATTCAAAATCGTAATGCAGCTCAAAAGTTTTATTTAAAAAATAAGTTTCTTAAAAATGGAACGAAATTTACGTTTCATTTCGTACCACTTTTTCGAGAAAATCTTGTTTGCATATTTGTGGATTTTATATTCACTTGACTAACAAGTTAGAAGTTTTGATTGAATACGAACGGTGCAGTAAATCAACATTTGTCGTGCATATGAAAATGAGCGGAAACTAGAATGCAGTTTTAATATTCCAAGTCCTCTTTTAGAAAAAATTGAGTTCGAATAAGTTCTACTGGGATTTAATGCAAATGCAAGTGTGCTCGACAAATTTTTAATTGGATTTCCTCATAAAACAAGAAAATTTTGCTCTAGAGTTTTTACTTATTTCCGCATCTAGAATAACCATCCGCACATTATGCCGACCGGTTCCAATTAAAAGTTAACTAAATGTCCGTGAACTCGACAAATATTCAAACCCTAGAAAAAATTCCATTTTATTTTCCTAATTTATTTTTCCATATGAAAGAATTTTATTCATTCCAGTTAGAGAAGATTTTAAATGAGCCATACTACACTAAAAATTGCATTTGAAATATTTCCTCATGGGCCTCACGAGTTTTAATTAATCGTGATTATCTTTATAATTCAAGAAAGTAAATATTTTGTTCTGAAAGTAACATTTTAGTTAAGTTATATTTTCTATTTATTTATTTTTACTATTTTTAAACGTTATGTTTAATACTCAATAAATAAAATATTGTGTTTTAAAGTTAGGGGCGCGATTTATAATAGAATCGTCAGTTTGCTATGTGAAAGAATTGTATCGCTTGAAATATTTAAAAACTGTAAAAGCATTATAATATACCCGAATACTAAAACGAAGTGGGGGTTCTACTGACATGATCGATGATATCATCGAGAGTTGCATATGTCGAAGCGTAACCCGATTCCAAGTTTAGAGAGTCTGGTATGCATCGTCTAACTAACATTTGGCAGCCACACATTTTCGTCTTTTAGAAAAATTCACGGAACCGTGTTGGAAACTTCGACAGGCATTTCTGCATCTTCAGAGGCAAATATTTTCGACCATCTCTAACTTCAATTTTTTTGGCGTAGGCATGAACTTTTTTCCCCAACTACTATAATTGAACCATTAAAATTCGTAGACGGAAAAGAAAATTTTAAATTAGTTTCAGATGAAATACTGAAAACTGAAACATTTTCATAAGCGAATACTGTTTTAAAATACAGTTTTATTAAATATAGTCCATTTAAATAACGTCAAATTGTACAATTCTTTTAGATACATTCTTGCATTTTGAACTGCATTAAGAATCATTGAAGAAGAGATAATCAAAATAAACACTATTATTAAACATAAATCATTTTAAAATAACACATCGTACACAATTGACATATCTCGTAATCTATTAACTTTTCGACATAAGTAGGTTAATACTTTTGTGTAAAAATGTGTTGTCCGTCTGTCGGAGTCGAAATTGTCGGAGTGCGGTAGTTGTAAATTCTTATATTCGGTAAGTTTGCAGCCGACCCGCATGCTCATTGTCTGTTAAGTTAAAACATCCTTTTCAGGTATATCGCCTGACCCGTTCGAGGGACGGTGAAGAACGTTTGTTCTTCGGTGTTGCCCTCGCAGCATACCCAATTGTTTAACATTCTCAATTATAGACTGTTGTGTTAAATAATTAATTTTACAACTATTGGCTGTTCCGAACCACCTTGGTCCCAATTAGTTCGGATAATCGAGGTTCTATTGTACGTAAATTGTACAAACTGTTCGAGATCGACCTGACACGAAAGATCCCCTTCCACAGTTCAAGGGTTAAATAAATAACTGTTTTGATATCACACCTGTCACATCATAATTTCTTATGTTTTGCTTTTCGCAGCAGTAGTAAAATGTTTACTACGGTACGATATAAAGATCTTGAAGTATCACGAGCGGGTGAATTTATTACGTAAAAATTATGATAACATTAAATTTACGAGGTGCGCTATCGTTTTATCGCGGGCTGTATTTTTCAGCTCCACTCGCCTCGAACAAACGGGGCCTTCGCTGTGCATAACTGCACGGTTGGTGGGACGAATATAACAGTTCTTATAAAAACAGTAGTGTGCCAAACAGTAGCGCATTTGTGTATCCAGGTGTCTTAATTCAGAAGCGGGTCTGTCTTGACCTTTTTTTTGCCACTTAAGTAAGAGCGCTGTAGGTAGACACGGCCAACACGGATAGCCAGCTTAATTGAGGGCTAGTAACAAAGTTCGCGGCGCTTCGGTAGCCATCACAAATAACTTAATTGAGACGCGATCACACAAAAGGTATCGTTTACAGAAATAAAAACAGGAAACAGAGAAGGTCGCCGCATTTGTTCCAGCCGCAATAAATATTTTTATGACCGGTGCAACGCGCCGGTCCCTTTTTCACACTTTGTGGTCAAGGTCGTTTTGCCGAATCGACACTTTAAGTACAATGCTGGGTAAACAAAAATAGCAACCGTTCTCAGAGATTATTTCCTAAATCGTGTTGCATTAATTGATTTCAAATGATTATTTATAGCCACTGCCATTAATATTCGGACTCTCTTACAATACAAGATACATACATAGTCTTTTTCAACTAAAAAAATGTAATACAATTTTAATTTGGCGCAATTTATTCGGTCAATAAGCTACATATTTAAATTGATATTTAATTTCTTATTATTAGCAGCTTTGTTCTCAGACACACGTATTAAATACTAATGGATCAAATTATTCAACAATTTTCAATTTTTAGAATAATTGTTTTAGTTTTGTCTCAGTTTCCGTACTTATCGAGTATCCGTGCATCCGTGCATTCGTGCATCCGTGCATCCGTGCATCGGCCGTCGCGTTGCAACGTCTCAACGTGTTGCCGTGTTAGTTAGTTAGTTAGTTAATTCTTTACTCTATTTTGTTAAATAGAGATGGCGTTGGACTGTCTTTATATTGCACAACCCATGATTTTTCTTACATGTAGTGACTTATTGCATATACCCTATCTACTTTAAGTATTGTATATCTATGTATACTTAATATGCTAATATGTTGTGACATATTTATATATATATATACATATATATATATTTTTTGTTTGTATAGCTTTGGTTTTAAATTTATTTTGTACTTTACGAATCACAGAGGCATAACCCCTTCTCAGGGTATTGCCTCTTTTGGACGGAATACGTTTAAATTGGTTTATCTATTTGTAGCAAGAAGGCCGCTATTGACCTCAGGACGGAATCATCTTTTTTAGATATTATTTTGGTGACTTCTACTTCTATATCTTTTGTGGCAAACATTCTTAACAGATTTCTTCTTTTCCTCTCATATATGGGACAGTTCCATATTATGTGGTCTATATCTTCCACTTCATGTCCGCATTCACATTGGGTATAATTGATATAATTTTTCCCGTACAGTGAGGCTGCCAGGTTGTAGTGGTTTGATCTTATTCTACTTATCATGTTTATGGAGCGTCTGCCTAAGTTTTTTATGGCTTCGAACCATGGTTTTCGTTTGCCAATATTGCTGTCGGAGGTTTCAAAGTATTTTGTCCCTTTATGTAGTCCTTCATTTCTGTATTTTTGATCAGTTTTTTACCACTTGCTTTCTCTGATGAAGTTAGATATATCACTTATTGGGATTTTGATGTTCTCATCCTGTTCATAATTTGTTCTTTCTTTTGCACTTAGGTCTGCTTTTTCGTTCCCTTCAATTTCTACATGGGCTGGTATCCATGCAAGGAAGATTCTATTGTTTCCATTTATGTTGATATTGTTAACTTGTTTAGCGATTTTTTTGGTCCACGGGTTTATATTCTTATCTGAGGAGATGTTTTGTAGACCACTCAAGGCACTCTCCGAGTCTGTTAGAATGATTATTTTTTTATTGTCATTAATATATTTTTCTTCAACTATGTTGATAGTCTTGCTGATAGCTATGCATTCTGTGGTGAATATGGTTGCGATTTTGTTGATGCTGAGCCCTTCTTCTTCCCATGTGTTGTCCTTTCTGATAACGATGCCAGCACCGTTTGCTAAACTGTCTTTTTTTTTTATCCATCTGTGAATATTAGGATCGGGTTTTCTTCTGAGATCCCAAGTCGTTCCTTGATCAAGTTGATAAGCATTTCGTCGTTGACTTTATAACATTTTTTAACAAATCTAGATACAAGATCTATCAGATTCTTCCAGTCGATTTTTTTTAGTTCTTTCATTTCTCTTTCCTTTTCTCAAATGTCTGATTTCCATATAATATCATCCATAGCTTTAGTTTCCATCCATGCTTTATTTACGGTAGAGTCTTCCGGTTTCGGTATATCCATACCTTCATAGTTAACTATTTGACTATAAATATGTTTCAGTGTACTGCTATTCTTTCGGGATCTCAGCTATAGTATGAACTTCTCCGAAAGGAGATTTACTCTTTCCTCGAAGTGCATTATTCCAGCTTCAACTGCCATGACATTGGTTGGAGTAGAATTTCTATAACCCAAGGCTATTCTATTTCTTTCATTTTGTATTTTTTGGTACCTTTCCATTAATTTGTTAGAGGAGCTGTAGTATATGGCTATAGCGTATTCCAGAACTGATCTTACCAAGACCTTATACATATAGAGCTAGCATGATATTTGGTGAAGCTCCATTTTTAATGTGGGCTATATATCTAAGCATGCTTAGTCTTTTTCTCGCTTTTTTCTCTGTCTCAATTACCTGCAAATTAAATTTGAATTTATTATCTATTGTTATTCCAAGAAATTTGGCATTGTCGGATTCTCCGATAGTACTTTCTCCTATTCTGAGTGTGAGTTTCTTGTTCCTAAGAGTATGTTTTTAAAAATATAAAATTTGTGTTTTGTCTCTGGAAATTTCTAGATGTATATCTTTCAGTTTTACGGCGAGAGTTTGTATTGCTTTTTTGGATTTGTGTTCAGCTTCTTCTATGTTATTGCATGTGATTATGATTGCTATGTCATCTGCGTATTGTAGAATTTTGCAATCTTCTTCTCCTGTTCCCTGCCCCAGCTCCCGTGTGTAAATATTATACAATAGTATAGGGATTAGAATGGCCCCCTGTGGTAGCCCGATCAGGCAATCTTCTGTCCTGTCCGGTTCGAATTCTCTGATGAAGGTGTTTCTCCTATTCCTTAGCCATCTTCCGATAAAACTGTATATCCTTTTCGGGCATTTGCTTGTTTTTAAAATATCTATTAGTGTTTTGTGGTCTACATTATCAGATGCTGCTTTTACGTCCACCAGTATTATTACAGATTCTTTATTTTCTCTGCTATTTCGTCTTATTATCGAAAGGATGGAGGCCAGGTTATCCATGGTACCTCTGCCCTTCCTGAAACCATTTTATGTTTCGTGCATTAGGTTTCTTTTTTCTAGTCAATCTGTGAGTCTGTGTGCTACAATTCTTTCGCAAATTTTACCTACACAGCTGGTCATTGCGATTGGTCTAACAGCATTTTTCCCCACTTTGTCAATAAATACCACTTTAGCAATTTCCCATTGTTGTGATATTTCTTCCTCTTCGAACCTCTATTGAAAGATTTCTAATAGTTCCAGTTAAGCAATAATAGGTAGGTTTTTTATTATGTTGTTATCTATGTTATCTAGACCCGGGGCTGATTTGCTGTTTGATCTTAAAATGCTATTTTGCATTTCATCCTGCGTGATATTATTATTCCATGGTTCATCTTCTTGCGAAATATGATCTTCTTGTAGACTTTGTAGTGTTTCTCTACTCGGTCTCGCTACCATATCTTCGTTCGTATTGTAATCTTGGGTTTCTTCGGTTCTAGGCTTTTTGGTGAGATCCTTTATAACCTTTTCCTCCAGTTGGTTTCTAATTTCAGGGGGTTGTTTATTACCTTTCTTTTTTATAAAGCCATGTTGTAATCTTTTGATTTTGTTCCAAATTTCACCTGTAAGGGTTCTGTTGTTTATTGACTCTGCGAATTCTACCATGATTTGTTTTTCTTAGTTTTGATTAACTTTTATAGTTCAGATTCTTCCTTTTTCAGTTCTTTCCAGTTATCCGGGGTTGGGTTTTTACAGAAACTATTTGCTGTTTTACTCAGTTTTTTCCTCTTTTCCCAGCAGCTCTTGTCCCACCATGATGGGCTTCTTTTGTCGTAGATTACATTTTTAGGGGGTTCTTTTCTTGTACCTTGGATATGGTTGTTGATCATGATGGAGTTTTGGTGGGGGTTCCTTCCGTTATGGTTATTCTTCTTTTTTTGATTACTGATTTTGTCTTGGGATTCAGTAATGGAGTCTTTTATTATTGCTTCAAATGTATTATATCTATCTTGATTTGTAGTGTGACTTTTACTTCATTGTTTCCTGTATCCTTATCTGCGATATTCCTTAGTTTTGTGTCTGTTATTCGTCTAAATTTAGACCAATCCATCGTAACGTTATTGTACAGATTTCTGGTTGTTTTCTTTTTGTTGCAGAGTCTAATGCTATCATAAAGTTTCATTTCAAGGATGAAATGGTCCGATTCCCATTGTTCTCCTGTGCTTTTGTATTGGCTCTTTCCTATAATGTTCATTGTGGTTATGAATAGGTTTATATTGGATCTTACATCCCCTAACCTTGATGTGGTATCAATATTGCCAATAAACAGATCTGATTCCATTAAAACCTCTTCTAGGGTACGACCTTCTCTGTTTGTATTGTAACAGTTCCATAATAAGCTCTTTGCGTTAAAGTCACCCATGAAGATGGTGTCGACGTCTCTTCTCCTGTTGTTAAAAAAATTATTCCATTTTTGCTTGTTCCATTTTAAATCCGGTTTTCTGTATGATACAATTATGTCTATTTCCTTTTCTGCACTGAATAATGTGATGGAGATGGATTCTGCTTCTTTCATTTCTTGGTTTCTTATGTCGTTTAGTTTATGTAAAATCTTGTTATTGATTATTACGCATACTCCCCCACCCTGTATGTTCTTTTCCCTGTCTTTTCGATATATATTATATCCATTGATACTAAAATTTATATAATTGTTATTTAGCCAAGTTTCTGTAATGCATAATATGTCAAATTCTTTTGCTAGGATTTTGACGTCGTTTAGCTTATTTTTTAAACTTCTCGAATTTCAAAGGCCTATTCTGATAGTGTTAGCATTAATCATTTTCCTATTGCCTATTTATTGAGTAGGTTAGGATTTGTAATGTAACACTGTATTACTAGAAGACCATCGAGTCCTGTTTAGAGGACCCGATCATGTTCAATTCAGATCAATCAGAGTTACTTGTATATCCTGAATGTTTGTTACCGCTATACTTTTTTACCTGTTCTTGGAGGAAGAAGATATACTTTCTTTAGCCTCCCTTGTATTGACATTTTGTATGGGACTACTATTTGCAAACTCATCTTCTTCTTCTTCCGCAGTGAAACTACTGTAGAAGGATTGTATCGTATTAGACGAGGAGGGTTGACTCTCCCTCCCCTCTTCATATAATTCCATTTTTGCTTCTCCTTTGTAATAGTTATCTCTAACTTTTTTCTGATTTTTTCTATTTCTTTCTCTCTATTGAGTTTCCTTTCTGAGTTCTCCGAGGCTATTATCACTGATTCTTGATTATGAGTTCCTTGTGTATCCAATTCACAATTCTCATAGCTCCTGTGGAAGTGTCTTTTTTGTTTCATCCTCACATCAATCTTCTCTTCTAGCTTTCTTTCCTGGATAAGGAGAATTAATTGTTCAAGTAGTTCATCGTGTGATTTAATCTTCATTGCTTCCGTAATTTCCTTATTTAGAATTTTGTGTCTATTTATGTTTTGTGTCTGTGCTACATAGAGTTGTGTTCTGTCTTTGAAGTGGTTCCTTGTGTATTTCGTCTTCATGCTGTTGATACTACATTTTTGTCTTGTATTTTCCAGTTCCCTCTCACCTTGATGTTCCATTACATCTTCGTTATCTTTATTTAGTGTTTCAAATCTATTGTATAAACCACTCGGCCATCGCTGTTCATATATTCTTCCTTTTGTGGGGTTTTTACAAGAGTTATCGTTGCTGGTTCTGTTGTTATTACCGATTTGTGACGTTTTTTCCAGTGGACGTTTGGAGACCACATCGGCCCAACTGTCTCTGCTGTGTTTTGGCCCTAGTGTTTGATTATATTGTTCGGTTTGTCTTGTATTGTGCATTCTGAAGCTAGAGTATCCCTCTATGGTTTTTTGATGGTTACTGATGTCCATTATGAACTGGGCCAGTGATTGTTTCCCAGTACTCCATCCTGTTTTTGGTATTGAGGGGTGGGAATTTAGAGTTACGTTTTTCTTCTCTCTTTCCATAAATATCATCGTACTGCAAATGCAGGACGCTGTCTTCCATCTGATTTATCTCGTGGAACGAGCCACACGAGGCCCTTTCTTCAGCCACTTTTTATGGGACGTTTTTATATGCCATGATTTTTTTTATTAGTTTTTCTTTTTGATTTATTCTGCAATCTCTCGCTATGCTTGTATGCTCTTCACCACAATTAAGGCATTTTGGCTTCTTATTGCATACTCCATGGTATTCTCCTGCGCACACGAAGCATCTCTTTCCTTGATTTTTGCATTTTGTTTGAGTGTGCCCAAATCTTAGGCATTTGTAGCACTGTTTTACTGATTCGACAAACGGTTCTACTCTTACCCACACATGTCCAAATCCTATCAGTAGTTTCGTAGGTAGTGAATCCCCTTGGAATTTAATTAATATGGCCTTACTTTCTTCCCATATGACTTTGTTGTCCTTTTTTTTTCTTTTTTTGAGCCTTTCCATTGAAAATTGACCTTGATTGGGTGAGAGTTGGTCTCTTAGTTCCTCTATTGAGCCTTCCCATTCTGTGACAACTCCTTTTCTGTATTTTGTTCTGTACGGGAGAGAGGTGTACATGATACTATTTTCTTTAGATCCTTTTTTTAGAAGTTTATTTGCGTCGTTCATATTTCTGGTGGTCATTTTTGCTCTGGAAAACCCCGTCATTTTAATTGAGATGGGATTTATTCCGTCGCAGGTAATAAATCTGTAGATTTTTATTAGATTGTATATTTTTGATTTAGAAATTGTGTGATTTTTTAGCGAGATAGAGACAATGTAGTTACCGCTAACCGTCTCTGAATCATAAAAATATGTTTGTTCTCTATTTTTCGGTAAGTTTTGATTTTCCTTGTTGGGTGAACTGCTGTTGTCATTGTCTTCAGAGTTGTTATTTCTGTTAGTGGATTTGTTTCCATTCTCCATTATAATATCCTTCGTTTGATTATTTGAATCAGCACTATTGGGTTCACCTTTCAAAATTTCCGGGATCTTTGGTGTGTCTTGTTGAATTGGTTTGGGTATTTCCATGTCATTTACTATGGCTATTTCTTGGTCTACCATTGGTTCGATTCCTTCCATTCTTAACTGATTTGACCACTTTCCCAGTGTGACCACTTATCTTCCGATCCAGGGGAACCCTGGAGAGTGTCCCCTTCTCTTTGTGCCCGTCCCGCCAAGTGGCAGGGCGGTTTGTTGTCTTTTAACGGAAAAGGCAAATAGGTTATGTCTCTTCTTTTAATATTATCAGCTTTACCTCTCTTACCTTCTTCAAATTTGAATGTTTTAATTATATCTTGTAACTTATTTATTCATTTGCTGTAGACTTTTCCCATAAAACACCTTTGGCATTTTATAATCACACAGCGCCAACGACCTTGCGTCCTAGAAGCGCCATCACCCCGTTGCCGTGTTATAGTTAACGGTCGATAGTGTGAAACAACCTTAATAGGTGTCGCGAACCTTGGTACACGTCAGGAGAGAGTGTGGATTTTATCAGGCGGGGCCTTCGGCGTTACTACGAAATCATTAAGCCAGGCATTTATATGCAATCGAGGTCGTTAACTGCAGGAAGCGCCGGCGCGTACACAGAATACTCCGACTGTGTGTCAAGATGTGTGACACACGCTCCCGTGCCCTCTGTAAACGTGCGTGGTCAATACGCGCAACATGCATGCCAAACGTATTGTCGCCGAGGATCATATTCGCCCAGTTAATGCCATTGGTGCTCTGCTTCGAAATCTAATGCCACGTCCACACGGAACCAACGACTTATGCTTAAACTTTATGTTATAACCGGCCACCCGGGTGTCCACCTGGATATGTTTCATAAAATTTTTTTATGTTGTCAATATAAATTCCCATGAAAATTGAATATTTTCAGACTCATTTTTGTTGTATTGGATTTGGAGAATTATCCACCAAAGTTCTACATGTCGAATGTCAATAACTAGGATACCAGGATATTCACCTACAGAAATATAAGATTATGAACGAATGAACAAAACAATTTACAATTCCATATCATTACAGGGATAATTTAATAGATAAAAAGAAATATTTATATGTAAAAAACTAGGTACTCTACATAGATTTAAATTAAATTAAATTTTTAATAACAATATTATATTTTTATTATTTCTATTATCACAAAATTAGTCACTATTATCTTTAAAATTATATGGGGAGAGGGGCGCTATAAAACAACTTCGCTGCAGGGCGCCGCAACTACTCTAGGGCCGGCCCTAATTATAATATTAGGGGGACCGAAAAGTAATCAGAATTTCTTCGATGAGCTCAGTCACAGTTAGTTTGTGTCGAAGGACTTTTTTAAAAAAGGAATCGAACGACTGTCTTTACGCTGGCAAAAAGTGTTAGAAAATGATGGAAATTATTTTGTTGATTAGAATTTAAGATATTTTTAATAAATAAATTTCCGCCAGCAAAAAAAAATTTAATTGTTTTTCGGTCCCCCTAACATATTCGAATTTAAACAACATCCCAAACACTAATCCGAAAAGTGTCCAAATTAATTTGTTCCGAATTCTCATGAGTTTATTAATGATTTCCATAGAGCCCAAATGCATCCTACCCTTGAAAATGGGCGGTTGGATTTTTTAATATTTTCCAGAGCCACCGTGTGCGAACAGCACAAGCATCAATCGCATATTTTCGTTATCTACAGTCGGCTACGTCTAACGCAATTGATTGCGTAAAAAGGAGGGACTCGAGCTACGGAAAAAGGCGCAAGTCGCGGTCATTAGCGCTAGCTCGTAGACAACAAAAGGTTGCGGCAATTTGCGCGCGCGCTCGTGCGGCTCGCAGACGCACACATCTCCGAATGGAATGTATGGTTATGCGTATGCAGCTCGTCTAGACGCTAATCAAGAAAGAGCACGTGTGTGTCGCCGACTCGTTTCGCTCTGCCTTCTTTGACATACGTCAAAAAAGAGGTTCGAGAGCGGGCGGCAAGAAATGGCTAGCGACATTTAGGTCAGCGGTTCTGAGTTTGGTAACGATTGCTTTCTCACGCGTGGTTTATCAGTTTGTGCGAGATCAACGACTCCAGAATACGTAATATTAACGTACGTGCGTTAGAGGAATATGGAGCGATCAGACAAATTGAAAAATTTCAGCTCCATTTTATTGACACTGAAACAAAAAATGTTTTTGCAATTAATTGTATGGACGTGTATAATTTGCGAAATAAACTGTTGCTAAAACCACGCATGCGTCTGCCTGCTCATTGTACCTGATGCTCGTTCTGGGAATAAGGGCGATTTGGTTGTCAGATAATTGCGGCGAATTAGCGATCAGACTGCAACTAATGGAACAAAGTTCTCCCGTAATTACAGTCAACCCTGCTTGATATAATTTCCTGCGGAGAATGTTACTCGTTCAGTTTAGACGACGACGCTTTCGCACCTATCCAAACTTGCCGGATCGTTCAACCCGCTTTGACTCTAATCGTCAACGAACAAATCGGTTAAATACTTTTCTACATTCTTTATACCATGCTAAATACTGCACTATTTTTTGTAGATCCTGTTGCATCCTCGGATTCGGTTGCGTATCATTCTTTTATTTAGTTAGGTTCTCGGTGTATTAATCACCGAGTGGCAGAGTTGGGTCCATTTTATAAGTCGTTTGATTCGAGATTGAAAAAGTTATTAGTTTTTAAGTGGTATCCATTTAATTTTTGCCCTGACTGTACCTAATAAACGAACATTTGAATAGGTCCACTATTAAAATAATTGAGGTGGTCGCGTTAGGTGGTCCACCCTGTATAAGATCAAGATGCAGCTGATGGCGAACAGCAAGGCAAAGAATAGTCTCGGATCTCTCTATATTCGATCCGTGCGAAACGACTGGCCCGATGTAATTAGTAACACATGTGGCGCTCGTGGAACTCCATCCATCGATATATGTACTGTGCCAATCGGGGGAAACTTTCCCAGCGTGGGGTAACGCGACGGAATTTCAGAATCCTATAAGTGGTTGAAGCACTTCCTGCACAACATGTGCAAATTCTTACTAAATTAAATCAAGAATATTTATAGAGATTGCTCCTTAAAATATTATCAAACGTTAAATTACATTAAAACGATCATCAATAAGACTTTGCATTGAATGTTATTATGGCATCTTTCTTTCTTTTGCGATAGCTGTGCAGAGAAGTTACTTTCTCTTTTCAAGCTTCTGCATTGCATATTATCTATAGATGCAATCTTGTTAAATTGAATTCTTTCTTAGGAGCACAATCAAATTGTGTTTATAAATTATTTATAGTACAGAAAATCCTTTGATAGATGTATAGTATATCAATTGCAATGTAATACTTTGATATAACAATTAAATATAATATTTAATACTATGTATTATATGATTTTATTTTTTCTTATAATATTACTGTGATCCATACAATTTAATTTTTACTTAGTTACGTATGAAGTAAATTAAGTTTTAACAATCAGAAGAGTGTTTACAAAATTTTTTAAGTATAAGAATGAATGTATAATAGGAATAATATATATGTAGTACTATTCTGATTTACATGTAATATAACAAACAAATGCATATAGGTAGATGTTGTTAAAGGTCATATAAAATTTACTAATATACAGGGTGTCTCAAAACCCCTGAACGAAGCCCCGGCGGACATTTTGCAAAAGAATCGCCCTTTTCAGGGTGAAGGAGTTTTGAGACACCCTATATAGTGTTAAACAGGGGAATAAATACAAGTTGTATATTATTATCATTGATAAATAATAATATTGATATTAATTATTGTATATTATTGAATTCATTTAAAACAGTTCAACTTCATTTATTCTTGATTTAGTCTTGCAAATTCGAAATGTTAAAGTAACTGTTATAGAATAATAAATATAGACTGCTTCAACAGTAACTTTTAATCGGTACAAAATACAATGAAAGTGATTTAAGTATTCCAACAAGTCGGCCAATTAAAGTGTAAGGCAGGGCAAATTATGCAGCGTTCGTGACTGGGTTTAAATTGATTATTTAGAGAACTATCCGAGTGAATATTTGTTCAAAAGTACCTACACCGTCTGATTATTCAAGCAACGAATTCGCTTTCAGAAGTGTTATCAACCGAAAGAAAGTTCGTTTATTGTAATTTCAACAGACCTTGCAGCTCTGTCTGGATTTAACCTCCCGAAATGATGATGGTAATTATTAACGGTAATTAGTCTTGCAGTCAGCCCTCGGAGAAAAAGGTATCGAGCTTTCCCGGTACAGCTGTTCCCATCCTACGTCTCAATTAACAACGAAGTCTCACATTATGTTCAATCTAAAAACTATTAGGAGCTGGTTAGGGTCGTTTCAGCTGTTGATCACGTCAACTTTGATGTTGTTGTTAGCCTTTTAATAATTGAATTGGAATGTAATAAGTTTTTACAAACATTCACTACATACTTTAACACTACGGGACACGTCAAAATGACGTCTTTCTAATTTTGTAATTTTTTTTTTTAACTACGATCCACTGCATAAAAAATCCTGAAAAAATTTGAGGACAATGGTTTGAACAATATCTCATTACTGAATTTTTGTAAAACTGTTATCTCCAAAACTTCAAGACGAAATATGCATTTTATTCAAATTTTTGGAAGTTTTCAATTTTTTTTAAACACGTTCGCATAATCCGACAAAAACTGAAAAAATACACATTAATAATCATGATGTGACACAACTAACATAATAATATAAATGTGGTACTCTGAGAAATTCAATATAAAATCGGCAATTTTATGATTCCGGATTATTTTAAAAATCGATTTTTCAACAAAAAATTCTGACATAATTCACTGTCATATGTGGTATTAAGTAGAATGTTCATGAATATTCTCGTAATGTTTTGTTACGCAGAACAGAAGAAATTTGTGGAAGGGATACTGTCTTGAAACTAGTGACAAAGGGTTTTCTTTGAGAGCTCTATCAAATGACGTGACCGAAAATCAATTTGATTTGGGAGTACTTTTCGCCATCTTATCCAGCTATACACTTTAAAAACGCGCGAATTTTACAAATACAGATGGACCGGCTGGTAAAAAGTATAAACTGATAAACCATCTTTAGATTTCTTTTTAGATATTAAATATCTATTTTCGTGTATATTCCTTTCGTAAATGAATGATCATATTTATTTAAATAAACGGAGCTGAACAGCCATCCAGAAAGTTTCGAACGTAATAACCGGCCAATTAGTCAGTGGCATCGTCCTGAGCAAATGCATTCTCATTCATTGCTCACAGTTCAAGTGAGTTGACCCTTTTGTTCACGGTCCTATTAGTTTCTCCGAAGTGGCTTGTTACACTTTCAGGACGTGCGTCCTCGTGAATAAGTCTCCTTTGCGGGAAGAGACGTCAACATTTCGCTGCAGCTTCTGTTTAATATCTCCCTCATTTTTTACTTCGCATTTTCGCTTGCCTCATGGTCAAGTAAACGCGCGGCTCGACTATCCCGCGACAGTCACCGTTCAGGAGAAGCTGCACACGTGAACATTAGGCTCACTCGTAAATTTTCACTTGCAAGGAAAATTTCATAATTCTCTATACAAACGCGCAACCTGTTATGCACCAACTACTACAAAAATAGGGCATATTCGTTGCCAACAAATCAATTATTATAGGAGAAAAAAAGCGATACATATACAAAGTGTTTCAAAAAATGTGCCACCAGTTGAAAGTTTAACGGTAAAGCAATGTTAAAAACGTTGGCTAATTCTTTTGCGGACCACTGTATACAGGATGTCCCAAAAATGTACTTCCTTGATAGAGGTAATTTCTGAGGTCATATGAAGGCGGCCTTGTTCAGGAGTTATTAACGGAAAACACGGACCAATCAGAACCGCGCTCCGTCCGCAGAAGCCGCGCTCTGATTGGTCCATGTTTTTCCTTAATATCTTCTTAACAAAACCTCGGAGAACATTTTCGCAAAGGACAAAGTTACTTCCGTTGATACCAGAAATCACGTTATGTAAGGAAGTGCAACATTTTTGGAGCACCCTGTACTCCGTTCTTCCTATGCAGCGTTTTAAAGGAGTGGTCACGTTGCATTGACAAAAAGTGCAGGTAAAATTGAAGAACTTCGAGCTGGAGGGGAATGAGTAAAGACGTTATAGTTGGCAAAGTCGCCGAAACGATCCTCGGTATGTCGATAGAGGGATGGAGATGCAGGAATTGCTGTAGCAAAACTATTGGACACGGTCCTCGGAGAATTTCCATGAAGCGGTACGGCGCAATTTTTCAAGCCGAACGATAACGTCCCGCTGCCGTGGAAAAGTTCAGACCTCGTTCAGTTCTAGCAACGATGGCCGAGTCAGTTTAGCGTTGCAATCCTGACTGCTGATCTCCATAGAAATACGTTTTCTCCATAGGCGACCGGACATAACGTTCGTGCGCGCTGAATTCGCGACCGGGAACGTATTTTTTCCTCGAAATTCGTCGGACGAAAAATTCCACCACCGGAAGATCACGGAATAGTTCGCCTTTTTTCAACACTAAAAATGCCAGTTGGATTGAAAAACGTTTCGAAATTGAAATGGTAAAATAATAGGTCCTTAATACGAAATGGCGGACTTTGACGCAAACCTACGTCATATGGGTTGGTAACCCTATGAGTTGGCTGCGAAATGTATCTCATCTTTCCTCTTATTCTATCGCTCGCGCAACCCAATACAATATTCGAGAATTTAACAATCAGTGGGTCGATAACACTTGTAAAAATTATTCTAAATACATTAAAAATTGTTAGTTATTATCAGTGGGTGGACCACACCGGACGTGACAACAGTAATAGCAACAGCATCGGGTCATAATGATCCGGCACTCGTCGAGGGTAGGTTAATTTTCTGGAGCAGCGTGTTTTCGAAGATTGTACGAGGGTTAACGTGTTGAATTATTTGAAAATCTACACACTCGTGGCTATCTAATGATCGCGACACATGAATCCTTTTAGACCCCCGCTAATTCCCAGCAGAAACGATGCCCTGTTTGTTCCGTATTGACATTATTCCCTTCCACCCCGGATGATTAACGTACAACTAGGGTGTGTTTTTTTGGGCACTCAGTGACGTCATCTTCCTGCCGCCCTCCATGGCGCCACTAATACACTCGTCCGAGACACGATTGCATCGGAAGGCCGTCGGGGGCATTGACATTTAAGGGATACGGGGATCAACGGAACAGAGGGTGTTCCTGAAACGAGTTCCTCGCTCACTAACCGTGTGTAATTCAGGGCTCCGTAGAGTCCTGAAACTTTTTAATAAGCTTTATTGCTTACGCTGACTCCCACAAATATTGGGACACTTTTAAAAATAGGATAACTTTTTTAATAATGCATCGTACGATTTGGATTTTTTTTTGTCGAGAAGTTAGAACAATTGGTTTGTTACGTGACGTGAAAAGAATTTTTGAAAAAATTTTAATTGGTCGACTTTGAAGAAAAAACACTAAATTTCCATTTTTTAACTTTTCTATGTGAATCTATGTTGAAAATTTTTAAAATACGTTTTGCAGATGTGTCAAATACATATATGCATTGTGAAAGTATCATTGAAATCAGTTGATGCGGGCAAAACGACTAAGATTTATTGCAGTTAGAGGCTGATTATCGTGAAAAACTGAAATTTTCACCATCTTTAAACGTTTGTAGCTCATTGCAACTTTGATCGATTTTGGTGAAATTCTCAGAATATGTTTAATTTATATACAGATCTACCAAACATGTTTTCTAAATTTTCAATATAAAAACACATAAAAAAGTTGCAAAATACAACTTTTAGTATTTTCTCCGCAATTCGGACCAATTACAATTTTTATCAAAAATTCTGTTCACGTTACGTAAGAAACCAATTGTTTTAACTCCTAAAAAAAATCCAGGTCGTATGGTCCAATATTAAAAAAAGTTATCGTTTTTTAAAGAGTATACAAATATTAGTGTGAGTCACTGTATGTATTTAGTCGTTCGACGCGAGCTGATGATCTCGCGCCTAACTCTGTATCAACGTTCACTGTAAAATTGATGTGAGTGTGATTGGCCTATACGGGTTTTTCTGAGGCGAAGATCAAGGAAAAAGCTAAGCTCCAAGGAAGGTGAAGGGGAGGATTATGATGATGGAGAAGCGCAAATTGTTAAGAGAAGAATGTCTCTATGGAAAAGGTCGGACGAGAGTGAAGATAAGAGCCTGTGCTTGGAAACGTTCAATTTATGACGGGCTGCAATACGGTCGTAACATCATGGCGATAGTGTCTGTTTATTGTCACGTGGACGTCTAAATTTGCGAATGGTCTTCCATTTTCCAATGACCCTGTTTTCATAGTATCTTCGCTGTTCGCACTTCTCACCCACAGATGCGTGGGAATCGATTCGCATTCTGTACAGTGTACACAACTGGGCGTGAAGTTGTGTAACCGATAGGTACTATCGAAAAACTATTATTGCATCTTCATACGTCTATAACTACGTTCATTTTACGAATTCAATCGTATCCTTTTGTACGCATATTCTATACCTTGATATTTTTGAAGAAAATGCTAAAAATGAAATATTAGAATAAAAGATTTTGAAAATGAAAGATTAGAATACCCACGTTAATCATGATTTGCGAAAACTGGGCTGGTCAAACCAATGAGGTGATAAATTGCAGGGGAGACGTGGCACAATTATTGAAGAAGGAAAGATATTCTGAAGTGGCTCCTGCTTCTTGTAACAAATGCAGACAATTTTTATTTCGCATAAAGATTCGAAATGTAATCATCACAATTATCGTTCCAGCTGTTGTGAAAACAGTTGAAATGGTAAACGGTGCAGATCGAGTGTAAGGCTACTATGTCTCCAGTAGGTAAAGACTATGCAGTTGTGCAATGCACGGTACGGATAATATTTACCTGGACTATGTAGATCTTGCAGTCGTTAAACGTTGCAGACGTAAGCGTTTGAACACTCTCGTCCGCAATTGTATATTGGTATAATTCGTCTCTGGTCGTACTTCCGTTCGCCTGTTTCTCTTTGCGCTTTGTTCTCGGTGCTCTTTCCTTTCCGCGCCTTCACGCCACCCTCCTCCCATTCCTCTCCGTCCCACCTGCGCATTCAATCCTCTTCGTTTTTGCATGCACACAACGACGGGGCTCGAATACGTACGCGTCAGAGTAGGTCTATCACCCGCGCAAACCTGCACGCGCATTATTTCGTCGTCCCTTCTTTGTGCCTCGTGTCGCGTTCAGCGTAACAAATATTTACACGCCGCGGCCGAAACCAAGCCGTGAAGTTGTCACAGCCGGCTTTTCGGGCTCCAGCACAAATTCGTTTAAGTCGCCCTTCGGGGGCTACCTTATGGCACAAGAGGATATGACCTAAGAGGTTGTATGTACCCTGGCCGACGCGACGCGACGCGACGTGCGTGGTACAAATACAGGGTGATTCATATCAAACGATCCATTCGAGCATCCCGGAAATGATTAACGGTATCAACAGAGAGCTCAAACGAAAGTTATTGTATGTGGATTAGGGTGGTTCTTATTTTTCAACTTTCGAATTTTTTGGTCCTACCCTACTAAAATACGACACTTGGTGAAAAAATGACATGTGCAAAATTTCAGCTCGATCGGACAATGGGAACCCATGCCGCAGAGCGCTTGAAAATTGTTTATTTTTGACAATTGATTTTCTCCATTATAGTACATCGTAAATATACATTTCCATATATCGTTGAATTTGTCTGTCCATTCTCTATAACTATATGCCAATAAAGTACGAGGGCATCGTAAAAAAAGTTTCCACAATTTTGAAATTTCGAAAACTAGATTTAAAACAAAAAATATTTCTTCAGCATTATATTTATTTCGTCTAACAAAACAACATTTGTTAGTACACGGCGCGGCGTCTGAAAAGCTAGATTTATTTGTATCCGGATACTGTTGTCGGTACTCTTCTAAAATTTGTAAAATATTTTGTTTATTTGCTTCATCTCTTGTTAATATAGCATTATATTCCGATATCAACGTTACACCAGGCTCTGCAGTCTCATTAACTATTTTCAAAGTTTGTACTATTTCTAGACCCGTTTTAGAAGTTACCTCGTTTTCCCAGACTCACGGGTCTTTTTGTAAAAAATCTGTAGATATATTAAATCTAGTAAAAAATTTTCGGTTTTCTACAGAAATTAAATTTTCTATACCGATATTGGCAAGATTATGTATATGTGTCTGACAAACTTTTTTCGACGAAGTTGTTGCTTCATCGTTCCCTAAACTTTCTACCATAAGCTTTTTATTTTTGTCACATGACAAACCTTCGTCAAAAAAAAGATAATGCTGCACATTCTGGTGTTAAGTACCACAAATTCCCCTCAAATGTATGTAACCCTATTCGGCTTACGTTTACATGAATTTTTTTTATAGTCGTCAAGCTGTTTTAAACATTCTAAATCTTGACGTGAAGCTATCGCTGGAATCGGAGCATTAAACCATGCTTCTATGTATAAATTTGCCCATAAAAATGTATATCTCTAATTCCTACAATTTCTCTTCGCTGCTTATCGATACTTCTTCGCGGAATAAATATATTTTTAATACATATATGGCTTTAGCCATCCACCTAGCATGGTGGACAGCTCCAGGAATATGAAAACGGTTTCTTTTTGTACACGTTCCATCAAGGAAAATAATCATCAATGCAAGGAATTTTACATAATCATCAATCCCATTTTGATTGTATCCCCTAGAGCTTTCCACGGACATAATTATCTTCCAAACTTGACCGAAAATTGGTGTGGTTAATTTTCGGCCAAGTTTCCCGAAAGTTTTTATACATTCCTATTTCAGGAGCTGAAGATTTCAATATCTTTTCTTCGAACACACTTTTTAAACTAATTCATACCTACATATGATAACGACACGGAAAATACAATAAATCCCGTTTAACCATTTGCTATAAAATAACGCAAGCACCTCGAAATCGCCCCATGTTTGTCGATGTTGTGTCACAGCAAATCGCTTGCACTGTATTCGTTAGTTCCCATTCTTCCAATAACTGGAATATTGCTAGAGCTTGTTTTTTACCAGTACATTTTGTAATTGCAGGAACTCCCAGAAGTTTTTCTTTTCCTTCGTATGTGATAATAACAGCTAATCTCTCTACACGTTCTTTGCCAGTTAAGCGTGGTAACATTTTTCCATCCCAATGAATGGTGACAGTTTTCGGTGAATCTTGTTTAAATGCTTATTTTACGATTCGCACCTCAGGTTGCTGGCTCTCAGATAGTGGAGCGACCCTCACGCTGCCTTATATGCGTTCACTCCTAAGTCTAGTGAAATTTACGAGAAATCAAATCTTTGTTACTACTAAATATATGAAAAAATGTGTCAAACAAAGGTTGTTTTGTTTGACGAAATAAATATAATGCTGAAGAAAAATTTCTTTTTGAAATCCAATTTTCGAAATTTGAAAGTTGCGGAAACTTTTTTTACGATGACCTCGTACTTTATTTGGATATAGTTATAGAGAATGGAAAGACAAATTCAACGATATATAGAAATGTACATTTACGATACACTATAATGGAGAAAATCAATTTTCAAACGCTCTGCGGCACGGGTTCCCATTGTCCGATCGAGCTGAAATTTTGCACATATCATTTTTTCACCAAGTGTCATATTTTAGGAGGGTAGGACACCGAACAAATTT
The DNA here is from genome assembly GCA_028454225.1 of Lasioglossum leucozonium. Classification (NCBI taxonomy): domain Eukaryota; kingdom Metazoa; phylum Arthropoda; class Insecta; order Hymenoptera; family Halictidae; genus Lasioglossum; species Lasioglossum leucozonium. The sequence goes on along the minus strand of CM052205.1, from coordinate 15,969,026 downwards.
TGAAAAAAATTTACGTCTCCTATAGCTAAGAACCACCCTAATGTGGATGTGTAGTCAACGACGGAACTACAAATTTAAATTTAAAAGTTACGTTAAATTTCTAAATTATATAATTTTAGGTTTCATGCATTTTCAATAACTTAAATATTTACAAATCCCAAAATAATGACAACGATTTTGTCCGGTATTTACTCTGAAAACAAGGTTAGGTCTGCTCTTAGCGGAAACAGATGGGTTCGTATTTGACGCCAAAATTGGTGTCGAATACATACCAAATGTAAAAAAAAAACAACATAGAATATGGAAATATCTTTTAGAAATCTTGTTTTACATTATAATTCCAAACGAAATTATTATATGACGCTACTTGGGATGATTTATTAGTTCACAATTGAAATTGCTGTTGCTCTTAAAGGATCTATTAAAAAGTCTTTAGCCATAGACTTGAACCATACACCTTTGAAGATTAAAAGTATAATAAATCGTCGGTGGGTAATGTGTTAAGAGATAGAGAATGGTGTAGTTGTAGTATATGGAAGAACGAGTGACACAAGATTGAATAATGCAAACCAAGTCCAGTTTCTTGAACGCGAGGTCGAAATTGAATAAATATATAGCATATTAAAACAAACGTAATTTATTGTTTGTACTGTGATTCTCGAAGGCTGTCCTAGATCCAGAAAGATTTTAAGAATTTAGCACAACACTTTTGGAACGACTGAAACTACAAAAAACGGTTGTTTTCCGACATCTCGACGGCATTCTTCTCCCGTCACATTTTCCGTAAAAAAAGAATCTCGCAAGGACTCGACAGTAACTCTTCATATAATCCCACGGACTTTCATAATTGTCCCGCAGACACAGTGTCGCAATGCAAGGAGGAGATTAGCAAAGGATTAGAGGCGTATCAATTGCCAGTCGTTGTGATTTTATAGAGACGCCTGTATAATCAGCGCCGTTTTGGGGTCGCCGATGACTAAGATGTTCCATGGTTTAGGTAGTCTGTTGATGTATCGTAAATTCTTCAATCCCACAGAGTATAAAAATAGTCTGACGTGAAAGAAGGTTGTTTCCACTTTAGCGGCGCCGCTTGCCATTTTTGTAACGCGATTCTTCAAACGATATTAGCGAGTGCACGCGAGTCATCTCGTGCAAAACGGCTCATAAAGGTGAAACGACTGCAGTAATGTCTCGGTGTATGTGAAAGAGACGTGCACGATATTTGTAAAAAAGTTATTTCCATTACCGGTAGCTCAATTGCTGAGTAGTCTAACATACAAGACATGATCTAATGACAAAATTTTTGTTTATAATTATTTTTTTATAAAATTTTTGCCAACATATTAGTGACATTTTCCTGATTAAAACGAGACCAAACGCGACATAATTCGGAGTATATTTGCTTGATCAATCGACAATTTGGTGCAACCTCCATTATCCGAACCGATGATATCTGAATTCCCCATTATACGAATTTAAACACTTCATTCAAAAGCGATCAGTAAAAATTTAATTTAACACTGTAACTGTTCAATCGTCCGAACATTCAGGTTCCACCAATTAGTACGGATAATCGAGGTTCCACTGTATCATGGATTCAAGAAACAAATAGTATCGAAATTGCGTTGCGTTTGGTGTCATTTCAACCAGGAGAGTGTCATGAATATGTTGATAAAAGTTTCATACAAAAATGATTAAAAACAAAAAAGTTTTATCATTCGATCCAACGTTTCACATACATCGACACATTACTGTACTTTTTATGGTCCGTATACAATAAATTATTCAACGAAAAATCGCCGCTTTATTAACGAAAGACTATTAATGCAGATTTTATAGCAAAAACGAAATGTAAGCAATGGATGGGTGGATGTATAATGTGGGTACAGTTTACAAAGCACAAATTGTGAACAAACAGTAGCAGTTTACAATACGTGCGGCTCTGAAAACAAAGCAGGACGTGCAGAAGTTAATTTTAAGACTGCTTAAATGTATAGGGTGAGACATTCAAATCGATTAAACCATTATAAAATTGAAATGTAAAAAGTTGTAGAAGTAGTGCAAAATAGAAACGAAAATGATCAAATAAGAAAAAACATTAATATTATATTGAAATCTGATGACATTTGGAGAAGTTCGTGTAAAATACGATATATGTGTACGAAAATGTGACACAATGCATAAGAACTTGCTGCAGTAACGTCAAGATTATTAACAAAGCTTTTCTCCATGCCGGATTTGAGCACGCAGATAGCAGACTGCCCGGGGGATTTTATTTTTTGACAGAGGAAGGTTTTTCGGGAAGCTGCAGCACACACAGCCGCGCGGAGTTCGAGTATCATAAAAATACTGGCACAAGCGCGCGTTGAATCACACGACTATACAGGATGTCCCAAAAATGTTGCATTTCCTCGAATAAGTGATTCTCGAGGTCATTCGAAATAACTTTTTCCTTTGCAAAAATGTTCACCGCAACGTCGTTAAGGAGTTATTAACGAAAAACATGAACGAATCGGAGCGCAGCTACAGCTGACCGTAGCGTTCATATTGGCCGAGCCGGGCTCCGTCCGAAGAAGCCGCGCTCTGATTGGTTCGTCGTTTTTCGTTGACAACTCATTAACGAAGCCACGGAGAACATTTTCACAAAGGAAAAAATTATCTTGAATGGCCTCAGGAATATTTTGGACCAAAAAAAGCGTCTTCAATTTTCCGATCGCTGTATCATGCAAAAATATTTTATTGTTAGACTTTATTGTTAGAGGCTTCAAGTTTCACAATGAGTCGAGTTATATTGCTGTACTATTTTTTTAACGAAATTGTCGCAGTTGAAATATAGATAATTTGAACTAATATCTATTTTGAACGTTTAAGGTCGTTTGAATGATTATGCACAGCATCGAACGTACATCTAAACGGAGATACGTCAAATTTCATTGGCGGTCGGTTTGTTTCAATTATGTCGGCGCTACACGTGACAACTAATGAAAGTGACTGACACGGTATTATAGCGAGTAAGACATGAATATGGTTGGATCAGCTTTCTGTGAGACGTGTTTGAAGTTCAATCTGACTTGCTCGATCATCCGTGTATCCGTGTTCTATTTATTACACGTTCTACTACGAATATCTCGACAAGAAAGGGAGCCATCTTGATTTAACCGTTAGGAGGATATTTCTGTGTAATCAGTACGAAAAATCCATTTATTTTTGTATGCATCGAAAAAACAGCACTTCAAAAATATGCTTCTGAAATTTTACTAATAACTATTTTATTAGATACTAATCAACAAAATAATTTCCATCATTTTCTAACAATTTTTGCCAGCGGCAGTTGTTCGATTCCCTTTTTAAAAAAGTCCTTCGATACAAACTAAATGTGAATGAGCTCATTGAAGAAATTTTGATCACTTTTCGGTCCCCCTAATATTATAATTAGGGCCGGCCCTAGAGTAGTTGCGGCGCCCTGCTGCGAAGTTGTTTTATAGCGCCCCTCTCCCCATATAATTTTAAAGATAATAGTGACTAATTTTGTGATAATAGAAATAATAAAAATATAATATTGTTATTAAAAATTTAATTTAATATAAATCTATGTAGAGTACCTAGTTTTTTACATATAAATATTTCTTTTTATCTATTAAATTATTCCTGTAATGATATGGTATTGTAAATTGTTTTGTTCATTCGTTCATAATCTTATGTTTCTGTAGGTGATATCCTGGTATCCTAGTTATTGAGATTCGGCATGTGGAAAATTGGTGGGCAATTTTCATGGGAATTTATATTGACAACATAAAAAATTTTATGAAACATATCCAGGTGGACACCCGGGTGGCCGGTTATTAACATAAAGTTTAAGCATAAGTCGTTGGTTCCGTGTGAACGTGTCCCCTAATATTTTGTAATAACTTTACCACCTTACCGAATTTTCAGTTCGTAAAGCTCCAGTAAAAATGCCCTGCCTCTGGCAGCCATTACAAACTCGTCAGAAGAAAACAGCGGTGTTTCCAAAATCGTGATTCTAATTTCAATATGTCGATAGATGTAAACATCATTTGATTTAGGGAATTCTAGGCAAAATTCTTGTGAAATCTGCGAAGAAAGTACACTTGGCCAATGGTGTAGGTGCATCGAGAAGCCATCAGCGGGATGTAATTATGTCGATGGTCTCGTGGGAGATGCATCTTCTTCCAAGAGTAAGCCAGGATTAAGCAAGAAGCTCCGTGTAAGCGGGTAATGAACGTACCTTGGAATAGCTGGCTTTCTAGAGAGAAAATGTACTGAATTCTGTGCTTCCATGTTCAGAGCAACCGCTGTTCCGCAGATCAACATTGTTCTCGTATTTTTCATGTATATCTAACTCACGGCTGGAAATATCTGAGCTTGAATATGTATTCTTCAACCAGGCCCTACGAAAACAAGACTAAACTAATTAGAATGTTAAATCAGAAGTAATGTTTTCTTTTATAAAATATATAGACTTTAATTTGCATAAATGTGCACTATTTTCTAAAAGTATTCCAGAGATTTAACTACTTTTTTAACAATATTTTAAGGTTACTTAAGTAATATATTATTATCATTTATACTGTTTATACAAACTTATATAAGGTCATAAGGTTTTTTGCAATTATCGCGAAGTAAGTTCGAGCGACGGGTTGGTGTATAGAGAAAAGTTGTTCAAAATGTTGTCCTTGACAACATATGTCAATCATCAAACGTAATATTTACCGACATTCTTTACTAAACTAATGCTTCTAAACTTACAGAGAAATTTAAGTCGTTTGGTCCACTTATAAAGTACGTGTAACTGTACTTCAGTTTGAGGTATAAATGTAATATTCTTAAAAACGTTACAGCAGAATTTAATAAAAATTGATCCAGTAGTCTTCATTCGAGAATTTATTTCGAGACAAACGTAAAGTTTAAATTATTTGCTACCACTATGCGTATCGCAGTCGTATCGACTGTACTTGCAGAGCTATAAATCTAATAGTTTTGCAAATTTCCAAATAAAACTTTGAGAAAGTATTCCAGAAGGATGGTACTAACGGAACATACCATTAGAGAAAGTCCGGCGTCGGTCACCGCGGTGACTAAAGCACCGACAAACGCGTCAATAGGCGCGTTAATATGGCCATAAAGATATGAAACACGTGGAACCGGTAGCGGAGCAACGCGACTATAAAATGTGGGTGAAACCAGACATTTCCTGAGTCATGATCGACCAATGCACCCGCAATCGTCTGCTGACGCGTCCTTCGCAGTTACGTTTTTTCCTTGTAAATTCCATCGACGTAAAGACGGAAATTCGTTAGTCACTGCAGACACAATTCGCTTTGTGTCTCTGTTGTCTTTTGCAGCGCGGCGTGGGATCCACGCAGCTTCCATCTCGAAACCGTTCAACTTAGGGAAAGCCTGTTGAGCATTATTCAAACAAAATTTTACTTGAATAAGACTAATTGTAAGGAATAAATAATTATTAGTTATTTATAGACTGCGGATGTTTATGCAATTTTCAATTTTTGTAGGCGAATTTTAAGAAAGTAAAAACAAAGTCTTATTTCCAGTTTTAGTAGTCTTCGTAGATCTGAAATAAATAAAAATCCTATGAAATTCTGTAGAATTTTTTGAAAATTTTTAGTAGCCATAAATGCATAAGGATCAGCAGTCTAGTTATTTCTTATTTCCGGTTACATTTGAACTGACATGGTCTCTAATAAGCTAGTACCATAATCATGCAAAAATACTTGAAGCCCCATTAAGAATGCTTTAAGTTCCATCAAAATTTAAACGATTTTTTCGAATAGAGAGTAGTATTGAAATCAACCTAATTAATTGTTTCGTGTTAATTCTAATAATACATTTTATGCTGTATTGCATTAATAGTACGTTTAGTCATTTTATATTGTATTTCTACTCATATTGTATGATAATATGATAACGATACAATAAGTTGCGTTATGAACAATAGAAATAACAATGTTTATGATGACTAATAATTTTGATTCCTTGACTCCTTATGTTTATTTAGAGAAAGATATTCCTATAGATGTACTTCGGGTATACGAGTCGTTTTTCTATCCGAAAATTTTAAATAACCTGAAAAATAGAAACACAACTTATTAAAATTAATGAAAGAAGGGACGGATTTGTATTCGACTCCATCACCTCGGGAAATGTTGATCTTACAAAAAGATACGCAGTCTAACAATGCCTTCGGAAAATACATTCCCATGAACTCCCAGATCGAAATTCTAAGTATTAGCGGTACATACTACGAACAGTTTTCTGCCTACGCGTCACGCAGGTAATACTGAAAAGGCGATATGTACACTCTTCTCTGCATTCTATTCAACAGCAATCAACAGGCGCTTGTTTAAGTAGCCGTTTATGCAATTTGACTGTATAGAATGTCCCATTTTCAATTCCCAGAGAAAATATCTCGAAAAATATGAATGATATGGAAAAATATTTTGATAGGAGTTGTATGGTTTCGCGTTATTCGACCTTGAGGTAACCTTGAAAAGGCCCACAACGGTCAATTTCGAATTTCTACAGTGGAACCTAAATTTTCATTTTATATTTTTATTGCTGGTATCGATACATTATCTGAATGTATGTATGTATGTATGTATGTAATGATATTTGGTCCCCTCAGGGTTTCAAATCCATTCCACCACCTCTCCCTTTACCAATCCTCAACTATCGCCTAATTTCCAATTTCAGCGGGACCTACTTTTTATTAAGGTGGGTTCCGAACCACCTATTTTGCCAACAACACGTGGAACGCACCCAGTGGGCCACTTCCCGGCTTTTTACCGAGCGGTCACCCATCCTAGTGCGTCCCCCGCCCTACGCCGTTTAACTTCGGTGATCGAACGAGAACCGGTATTTTCAGCGAGGCAATGGTCGTTGACACATTATCTGAATGTAATTTTAGCATAAATTACATATTTTCGAGATATGAACTCTCAAAGTTGATACGTGAAAAGATATATTATACATGTAAGATAAACAACCTTTTAACCTAGCATAATAGAGTGTGATCGTTCTATTATAAGCATTATTTACTCGCGAATATTGAATATTAATTACTAGACGACGGATGTGTGTGCTCATAAATTTAAAACAGTAAAAGATTAGAAATATGTGAGAATATTGTAACGTTGTTTTCAATATAACAAAATCATTAACCCTTTTAGTGCCAGGCGAAAAAGAGGTGCCTATGCGAGAATAACCGGCCGAATTTCACGGTTTTACTAGGGTTTGGGAAAATGCTCATAAAAACCAAGCAAGAAACAATATTTACATGATTCAAAAAGCAGTATATTAAGGACAAAATAGAGAACAAAACAATGACACTAGTTTTTCTATATTCATTGAAAATTATATAAATAACAAAGGTATAAAAGATCATAAAGAAAGTAAAAGTTGAGTTCTTTCTTACAAAACGTATTTGCACATACAAAAAGTCATCTTTTCATCATAATTTTATATAGACCATTTATTACAAAGTATATATGTACTTTGCATTTCCAATATATTTTGTAACAAGATAAATAATATTACATAACAAAAATAAAAAATAACTCGAAGGTACATGGTAAGCGTACATGGTGTTTATGTTAGATTTCGTTAGGTCCAAGCGATAGGAAAAAGTCGTCATCCACAAAGAGTTAAAACGAAAAACTGTTTTTTTTAATTCTCTCGTAATGAAATTAGACCATTTATAACGTATTATAAATTTATTTTGAGATACAGATCTCCCGCAATGCGAATAGTAAAGCACTACAAGGCGCGGGCCGATATATCGGCTCTGGCACTTCTCGCCAGTGCAGCAAGAGCCGATATATCGGCCTCCGGCACTAAAAGGGTTAAGAGATGAAATCAATTTTTTTTTAACTCCTGCTTCCTACAACCGATGCAGAACAGCTTTATTTTGCATAAAGATCTGCAATGTATTAATTACTAATGTCATTGGTGTTAGTAGTTTATTAATTTAGAGACATTTGTCCTCACTAATTGTTCCACATCAAATGGACAATTTACTTTCTTTAAAAGAATTCAATATACCTAAAGTAATATAATAATAATAATATACTTCATTTCAGCTAAGAAATTGGACTTGGTTACCTAAAATAATATAAAGATTGTATAAAATTCTACATACACATTCTTTTATACATTTTGACCCTGTAGTATAACGCTGTGTAATTTTGAAGTTACACATTCATTAATTGTTTTTTCAACACTCATTACGTTATATGTTTTTAAAATCCTTTTCAGGTTATACACATACCTGTTGCTCAAACACGAAAATTTGAATTATAATAGATGAACGAATTAATTCGTTTCTTCCTAGTTTAATAATTCGTTTATAAACAATCAAACTGCATTCAAATCTCTTTATTCTCTACGAATTTACCGTATCTTACAGATGGCTAATGAAGCCAGGAATAAAATAAAGGTGAAATGCTCAATTAGTAAGTGCTACGAATTAGTTTGTAAAGGCGGGCCGGCCCAACAAGATTATTTTTTTAAAATAAAAATAAAATGTACACTGTTTTTAAAATTTTTATTATTTCTATTACCCGAAAATTAGTCACTATTGTCTTAAAAAAAATATTGGGGGGACTGCTATAAAAAAATTTCGCAGCAGGGTGCTGACTATCCTAGTTCCGGCCCTGTGTACAAGTATTTACAAGATCCGCAAGACTTTTCCTCGATAAATGTAACGGCGAAAGCTTGAATATTATTTTATATACTATAAATGAATTAAAAATCAAGATGCCATAACATCAAATTTTCATAACTAGACTGCGGATTTTATATATTTCTGTCAGAAATGGGTAGATCAAACACAAAACAGACTGTATTATTTCCACCATATTAAAATTGTCAAGGAAAGAGATAAATGTAGTCCCTACAATTAAAAATCCGTAGTCCATTCCTAACATAAGCGGAGAATTGGTTAACAGTAGAAGTACGGCTACGAATAATGGCATTTACCTTACACTCAGTCTTGAACGTACACTCGATCATCTTTATTCGTTCACTATAGCCTAGCAGCCGGGTATCGTCACGATTTAATTATTTCATTACACTCGCGAAGCGCGCCAGGAACTGTAGGTGTTTTTTGCGGTAACGAGACCGGGATGCAGCGAGCAGTGCTGCCAACTTCGATTTTTCAAAGTCCGTATAGAGTTTCCGTAAGTTTCAAGGCGAAATTACTATTTACGTTGTCAGATGCGTGAAATTATACATATCGTTATAATGTATATCTACAGGGTGTATACAGGCTATAAAGTTTTTTTCTATTACTAACACTAAGCGAGATATTCAAGGTGGTCAAGTTAGCTGGGACACTCTGTATAATCAGTATACAATAATACAGTATGTAAAAAAAAAACATTGCAGGTCCTTGAATGGATTGACTCGAAATAATTTTTTCCTCAACGAAAAGACTCATGGAATATCCATGGAGAAGATTCGTACATTTTATTCGACGATAAAATTATTCAACTGTTGACCATGTCATCAGGAATGAAAAAATTATGAACAAAAAGAAGGAAAGAAAAAAGATTACAAAAATCCGTAGATTCTGGTTAGATTCGTAAGTCCGTAGGTAAGATCAAGAATCCGTAATTCTATGGAAGAATCCATCGAGTTGGCAAGACCGGGCAGCGAGATTACGAATCGATCTGTCAATGTCGGTGCTCGGAAACTCGTAAAAAACCCGCGAAGAAGCTCGAAACGCGTGTCGAGTGCCAGAAAAGCCCGGTGTTCGTGAAAAGAGGCTGTTCGAGGGACAAGGCAACCCCTTGTACACAGGCCCGGGAAACTTCCATATTTTTAAGTGACGTTCGTGAAAGCCGCGGCTAATAAATATGCCGCTTGACGTTCACGAAACTCCTGAAATGGGTCAGGAAGAATGTTCGCTTGAAAAACAAACGGACCGTTTGTATTCTAATGCCCCGGACGGACCTGACTTTGCCTGCGGGGGATAAAGAACAGGGTGAGCCACTTTAATCTGTAAATGGACACCTCTCGGATGTTACGTTTGTTAGAAACCATTGAACAAGGGATAGGCAAAGCACGCATAAAAGGATAGCACCAGAACAAATGGATAATGTTCCGAGTTACGCGAATCAGGTAATCAACTCTGAGTGTACAGGGTGGGTTGCAAACTGCAATTGCACTTGTTTGTTAACCTCTTAGTCACGGCTTGAAAGGTTTTGATTAAAACAGTTACGAACAGACTGTTAGGCGGATCTTTACGCAAAATAAAAATTTTTTATGCGAATTACATCAAATTGGAGTGAAATAACAATTTATTTCCTTTCTTAATATGTTTGATTGGTTTAAAATAATACAACAATATATTTAAATCTTTCTAATATTATTCCTGTTTTAAATTCCTACTAATTTTTGCCGTAAATGCAGAAAATCCGCTACCTAGTTATGAAGAATCTATATTTTTAATAACTCTTATGAAGAACCGCCAATGTCTATTTCGATTGTGGTCTTTATTTCAAAAAATTATTTCTTCGGTTCTATACAATAAATAATGAAATAATAAAACGATCACATCTTTTCTGCATTTCCCTGAAAGTTTCAACTTGAATGACCTTGAGTCATACGTCATTGAACTTATCTTAAAACGCACTATTTGATAGTGAATAAAAAAACATATCATTCCATTTAAAAAGAGAAAATTGATCTCCACCTTACCTTGGGGTGTCCACCGGGAGAAATAAAAGTCCCGCCACACGATGTCCTCGGTACTGAACAACTTTCGTCTGAATCATTTTTCCGTATAATCAATATTTTTGGAGATATTCGTCTGTAACGCTTTATAATTTTCACCTTGTATACATATGTAGTTTGTTTCCGTTAGCGTCGTATATTTCGAATTCTAATCCGCTGTAATTGGTACGCAGTAATTGGTACATCGCTATTTTTCGTTCGCGGTATAATATGTGTACAAAATGTGTACGAGTTCCGGCGAACGCGCTGAACCTGCCTCGCGCCGCCCCTGTGTTTAACGCACGTTTTATAAAAGACCCTGTATTAACTTCGAACGTATGTTACATGTTTATGTACAGTACATCCTTTTCCGAGACAAGAAGCACGGTGAAAAGCCGCAGAATTAATTTATGACACAAAGCAATCGCCCACTCGTATTAAATTCATACTAAATACATTCGTGCAACTGCAAAAAAGTCGAGTAATTTGATTCTCGGAAGCAGCATTAATTGCGTTTAATGTCAAGAGCTCGTATCTCCGAGTTTCTTCCAGGAATTCTCAAAGGAGGATGTGGTATACGGTAGAATATTGTTTCCTTTTTAAAAACGGATTTGATTCCGCGTGAATCATCGATTTCCTGTTTCGACACTGGAAGGCTGAGAACGATGAAATGTTTCTCGCAACTGTGCCTCTGATTTCCCTGTTTATCTGCTGATTTATACGAAGGTGTTCGCGGAATTTATTTATCACTTGGTCAACGAATGGGCTCGCTTCAATCGCTCAGTACCGGGAACTTCATTTAGAAAGTTACGCAGATTTCATTGAAGCCTCGAGTGAAACGCATCGCGTCGCGTCAATCTCGTCCCTCGTTCTTCGTAATTTCGTTATTGTCCTTCGCCGAGCGTGCAAATTGGCAACGTTTCAATTCCAACGCCGACTTTTGTCGAACAAGTTGCATATTTTTTTAAATACTGCAACTACGGTGTTGTTTCATGGATGAAATATTTATTAATTTCGGTCAAGTTTTCATTTTAACGCTAAACCTATCGAGCACTAATAGCGATTAAAATGTTTTAACTTATAAAAATGACAAGACTCCATTTATTTAGATTTTATGCAATTTTTATTTCAATACGTGCTTAGATAAAGAAATTTATCGAATCAGTTTCCATGCCAGTAACTTTATAATTTCAATAGTCGTAAAATGAAAAATATAAAATCGGTCATTTGACCGGCAGTGATAGATTTCATGTTAAAACCTGTCTGCAAATCGTAATCAGTAGACTATTAGGTTAAACGAGGAATAAACACCTCCATGGTCAGTTCTAATACAACAAAAATTTATGGAAGCATAAAATCACAAGCTGGTAGATAATTTAAATTAAAATAACAATTAAATCAGGAAAGGACAATGTTAAAATATCGCAGTAGATACAAGTATTTAGGTAAATAAAGAGTATACCCCCCTCGAAATCACGTAACTTCTGTTTGAAACATTTTTCAATATCGTTAATAATGTCAGAAATATTCGAGGGGTTCTCTTTAATTGGAACACCCTGTATAATCAGGAATTATAGCAAGGACTGTTTCTGACAGTTCTAATATCAATTGAAAAAGTCATCGGAGACACAGGTAGTATTTAACAATTAATCGACACGATGCGTGACGTATGCATCATTTCCTAGTACGCATCGGGAGCACGTCAGTTTCGTCATAAAGACAATGACAAGACACTTGATAGCGAACAGTCGTCGGTCTGACTTGATCAAGAGCAACGATTAGTCACCGGGTTCCGAGTTAACAGCAAGTTAAAAGGTCCAGGTCTTATTGACGACAGTAATCGCCTCGGTAGGAATGCATTTGACCCAGGAAGACGCGACACATAATTCTGTTGTCTGATGACATACGAGAGAACGGAGAGAAGCTTCTCTCTCGTTCCCAAGTTTCGCGAGTGCCTTAAGGATGGGACACATTAGATTGTTGCAAATGTCATAGCTATATTTGAATCTGCCATTTGCATTTCCATTCGACAAGCTGAATACGTGATTGAAATAGTCTTCGTCGATATCAACATACCACCTACAACCGCGAAAGAAAACATGAACAAACCAACACTTTGACGTCTGCAACAAGCGTCGAATATTTACTCGAGACGTCCGCCAAATTCGACGCAATTAGAGCAACTGGTTTTTGAGGTAACACAGGAGAGCTTTAACGCTTTAAGCATTGTTATAGAGTACAGAAGAGTGCTCGCGGAGTCTCCAGTTTAATGAAATTTAAACTGCCAGAGAAACCTTGACGGCGCACCTTGACGTGTGCATCAGAGAAACAAATTGATCTTCGGAGAGAATTCGAACACAAACAAGCTTCCCTGATCCCCGTTCGCGAACGTGAAGTCCGGTGACCCGGTGCACACCGCCGCTGGAATAAGTTTCGGCTAAATATAGGTCGTTTTAAATTTAGATTCCTCCGTCGGGGTTGACGACTAGCACGGTCTACGAGATCTGGATGTATGGAGAGGAAGAACCCGTCGGCCCGGCTTCCTTCGGAAGCTTCAATGAGTTTATTCCTACCCCCTGGATCCTTCACACTTACAGAACCTTTTTCTGTTTACGTTCTCCAGCTTCAAAGTACTCACCTCATTTGATAAATCCCTTGCACTAGAACGAGCCTGACTCGCGGTGAAGATTTCGAACATAATCTACTAAGTATGAATGTTATTAACCCTTCGTACACGAAGCTATGTTTATTCCAGAATTCGGACATTTCATCTGATCTACAATGTATTTCCATATAGGATCAAGTAACTGGACTATAGCTTTGTTCTTTCCGCAGATATGAAGAGATTTCAGACAGTAGAAACCAAATTTATATATTTTTTTGAAATTTTGTCATATGCCGCAGTCTCTAGAGACCAAAAATCAAATAATATTACATTATTTGTAGATCATCGTTATAATAATAATCCTGTATAATGGAAACTGCTGACAAGATGTATGCATGCTTTATACTTATAATAATAAAGTAGATTCGTTTTTTGTAAACATTTCCAACGGTGGTTTTATTTATTACTTGCATATAAAACGGCAAAATATATCCTGAGATGTTTACATTTTCGAATATATTACTTATTATAGTTTAAGAATTTTTTCGTTTTATTTGCTAACGAGTACCCGTCTTTTCCATGAATTGTGGACAAATTGTTGATTTTTTAAAAAATTTATTAGTTGTATTGTTAAATCCAATTTTCTGCGAATAATGACCAATATATAAATAAATTCGTAAACAAATTTGGATTTTTGTTAAAAATTTTGCGATTTGTCTACCAGTCACAGTCTGAAATTTACTGGAAAAATTCAATATTCGTGCTATTTACAAAGATTTTAGCATTGTTTGAAGATTTAAAGCCATAGTGAAGTAGGTAATTGGATTCGTCTTGACGTCAGCTATAAGATTGTTAAGTAAAACATATATGTATAGTGACAATTAAAAAATCAAGATGAAACCAGATGCATGGAAATTGCAACGGGCGAGGATCCGGACGAAGCCGGCGAAGATCGTTTGGCAAGAAGCGAATTTCCGGGGCGCATCCATTGGAGATGCTTCGCGAAACTGGGGATTCATCGAGAAAATGGTGCACAACTTTATCGGGACTGTTCGTTTCCCGAAGTTGGTGTGTCCCAGATTCGGTCGCCCCCGGTTCCACCGTAAACATCATGAATCTCCAGACGAGTCTGTGCACTAGCGACCCTTGAGTTACGACTCGGCAAACAATCGTAGAGATGCCGACGATCCTCTAAAACAATCACGAACGAGCGGAGACCTCTTCCTCTCCCCCTCTCTCTTTCTCTTCGACGAGGGATGAGAGTCGTGTACGAGCTGGTACGCGTTTACGTGACGAGTATACCATCCTCCAACACGTGTCGTATCTCAACGGGCTGGTGGAATCGATGTAAACTTTACGCCGCGCCGGCACCCACCATGCAAAGATTAATCGTAAAAGACACGCTCCTTTCCCAGCCGAGGGCCGAAGCGCGTTACCGGCCGCCCGACTCGAACAAAGTGACATTTATGACCGAAATAAGTGCCGCGACGTTCCAACTCGGCCAACTTGCGAACTGCAGACGGGAACTTGCCCGCTATCTTATCATTCCAAGCTGTAAAACAGTGTCTCAACCAGGGATCTTTTATACGGTAGCACGCTTAGGTTATTGGCTTGGCCGCAGAGCTCGTAGCGATTTTAAACCTGCATCAATCTCTTCGATTGTAGTCAAATAAGACTGTTCGAGTCAATTGGACCCAATACGCGAAGATGAAGAGTCGATTTCAGAGTGGTAGGAACTATGCGCATTAAAAAATTATCAATCAAACGGTAATAAAACCTGTAACGATGTAGTATTTACTCCAGAGTCGTAGGGATAGCGCACATCTTAATTTGAAATGTTAGTAACAAGATCGGTGTTAAGATAATCCCAATTCCAGTTCTAGGCGACAAGTCTGTAGACTACGTACTTAAAAGATCAAGTCGATCGAGTTAGTAGTTTCTGTGAAGAAGTAGAGACAATGTTGAGAAACGACACTTCCTGAAAGACGCGTTTAAACTTTCGTAAACGATTTTAGACATATAGTCAGATATCTACAGCACTTACTGTAATCTGCTGTCCTCGAGCCATAAAGAGGACTTTCCTCTTCATAAAACAGGCCATAAAGTGCCTTCCTTCTTTTCTTCTCTGCAAGAAATTCCTGTGGCTTTGACGGTGTCAGGTTGGCATGCGCTCGTAGCTTCCGCGAAAACCAATTGCTTTCTTATTATTCGCAATCGTTGTTCCTCTATTATCCTTACTATTTTTACCTCTTCTCGGTCCGTTGCATTCTTGCAATATTTAGAAATACAGTAGAGACTCTCGTATCCGTACCTCCATTATCCGAATACTCGAATATACGGACGTTCTATAATCCGTATGTTCTGTTACCCGCAGAACGTTTCGTAATGACGTTTACATATCACGTATTTAGTACAATAATAGATAGATTCTTCTCGATCGAAATTTAAGTATATAAAGTAAATGATATCGGCGCAAGGTTCGATCATTTTTTAAAAAACAACAAATGTGCAATTATTTAAACATGTTTCTTACGTTTCGATCCCTATGTGGATCTTTTTCAAAGAATCAATGTAGGAAACTGTAGGAAAAATGTAGAAAACTACACAGCTGTTGTTTAAAAATTTAATTCGTTATTAATTTTTCTTTTGCATATTTTCAAACGCAAAAATGATTCTTTGAAAAAGATCCACATAGGGATCGAAACGTAAGAAACACGTTTAAATAATTGCACATTTGTTGTTTTTTAAAAATGATCGAACCTTGCGCCGATATCATTTACTTTATATATTTAGTACAATGTATTAATCAATTCTGTCTGAAGCAGTGAACGGTATCAAAATGCCAAGTAAACGAAAACGTGTAGTTTTAACTATTGAAGAGAAATACAAGATAATTAATGATCTTGAAAGTGGTGAAAGTGCAACGAAATTAGCAAGAATACATGGCGGTGAGAAACTTACAATCACAGATCTACGCAGTTGCTTACAATAAAAAATTTATGTGACTTAGCGGCTAAACTATATGGGATCCTTAGATGTTGAAAGAAACTGTCAATTTTGTTAATTTCCACTTGGATAAATGAAGTTTAAAAAGCAAAAAAAAGTGATTGTTCTATTATCCAAAAATTCCACTATCCGGCCGCTTTTGCCTTCCTATTAGTTCGGATGCGGGAGTCTCTACTGTATTTGCTACAGCTTAGCGTAAATACTGTATGTCTAGCGAAGTAACATATCTATTTAAATAATTTGTAAATAATTAAAATTGCCTTCCATATTTCTATGCATCAACCTAATAACATTGAATCAAATTAATAAGGCAACTGACAATGAGTACTTTACTAACAGAGGCTTGCTAATTAATGGAAAAGAACCTTCGAGTTTGTTGGTGAACTTTCGAGTTCTTAAGATTCTCTGGAACCAGTTCAATGAGCTTTTCACGTCAAAAGTTTGGAATTTGATTAACTCTTTAAAGAACTTCGCAACGAATAAAGTAACAATCTCCAGTCATTTATAAAACCGTTGTAAATGTTGACCATCTTTCAATTTTATCTTTCCGTTGTTTGTATGCATAATAATTTTCATTTGTTACAATTCACTGATTCATACATATTTAATAATTTTCAATTGACAGATATGTATCGTATTTATAATTCTCGTTATTGATATGTATTTTTGGTGCTTTGTATCTGCTTTAATATTGCATTCGAAATTTACATTCGAATAATTCTTAAAAGGGATTGAAGTACTCAACGTAAACATCATTTAAAAAAGTATTTAACGACTGTCTAATATTTTATTATTCGAGAAGTTGTTCTACAAAAGTATAATTTTTATCACAAAATTCAAATTTTTCTTCACTGTAAATAACCGTGGATATACTTTTCATCATTTTCAATAGTAAACTTCATACCGTTTCACGTTCAATTTTACTATTTTATTTTGAATTACTCTTTAATTATGAAAATATTATCTTTTCTGTGATTGTACTGAGGAAACGTTGCACGAAGTTAATGTATCAAACAAAGTAAGGGATTTTATTAATGGCGAACGTGTATTTCTTTAATTATCATGTTAGTCATTATTATGGAAAATAGCAAACCATTCGACCGGTTTGTATTTCGCTCGATTAGTTTGATTGAGTATTGAGCGAAACATTTAGTACGACTTCAGGAGAAAAACTCTCACGAGTGATTTGAGTAGAACCTTAATGTGTTTACTCGGGGAGGGTTGAAAGTGGTTGAAAAGAGTCTGACTCATTCTAGGAATTACTTTACGTGGCAGACGGATTGATTTTCGATTGTCTGGACACAACGTCTAATTGCGTGCACGCAACTTTGCATGTCACTCTTGGATTTATTCTTACTTAGTTTGTCTCTGCTTACTATGCCAGTCCTGCTCATAATTAATATACGTACAGTCTTATGAAGTATGTACAGTGACTTGCACTATTATTCGGACACTCTGCAAAAGGCGATAACTTTTTTAATATTGGACCATACGATTTGGTTTTTTTTGTTGAGAAGTTAGACCAATTGGTTTGTTACCCAACGTGTAAAGAATTTTTGATAAAATTTCCAATTGGTCGGAATTGCGGAGAAAATACTGAAAGTTGCATTTTGCAACTTTTTCATGTGGGCTTATATTGAAAATTTAGCTACGAACGTTTAAAGATTGTAAAAATTTCAGTTTTTCACGATTTTCAGCCTCCAACTGCAATAAAAGATTCTTACATCTTCACAATGCTTGTCGTTTTTTCCCGTATCAACCGATGTCGATGAAACTGCCATAATGCATACAATTGACAGAGATCTACGAAACGCATTTTTTAAATTTTCAATATAGACCCACATAAAAAAAATGAGCAAAATACAATTTTTAGTATCTTCTCCACAATTCCGACTAATTGCCATTTTTATCAAAAATTCATTTCACGTTGCGTAACAAACCAATTGGTCGTTACCAATCGTTACCAACGTACAAGACCTTTCAAACAGTAGATTACTACAGATGATGTCGCAACAGAATCTTAATTGTTGAAATTAATTACTTTTAATTCATTATTATTCAATTATTAACCCTTTACACTGTTCTCTCTAATTGTAAAAAGACATCGTATATCTAATCAACAATTCAGACTTTTATACTCTTGTAATATTATTATTATTATTACCGTTAATTTTATTTTGACAGCCGAGGGTTTCTTCGGCCATTGAAACGAACATTATGCTAGCCTCCTAAGCGTGTTTATGCGTGTCGGCCGACAGGGTGTGGTCATAGCCGGCGCACCCCTGTAGACTTTTTCTCGCCGCTCAATCTGTTATTTCAATCTTTTTTATCTTTCTTAGTATCTTCCGCCTCCGAGGCTCGCTTCCTTCGACCTTCGTCAATTTCAATATGAATAGGGATTACGGCAACAACGAGAAAAGAATTTATTAAGAACGTTATACTCATTCATGATGTGCTTTTAACACGTTAAACGCTTTGCGAGTCTCCCAGGACCGACGGTATCGAATTTACAAAATTTAAAAAGCAAGATATACAGGTGATTACAATTATATTAGAATTTAAGAATGTTAGTATATTATTTTCAACGCATTAGAATGTTTAAAGGAAGAAATAACATTTTATTTGGTCTATGTGTTTTGCAATTGGTGAAGAGCATTTTTATTTTTCACACAAATCTACAGCCTAGTCTGTGGATAATGTCTGTGGTAAAAGTTCAGGGTAAAAATTATTTTATTATTTTTAACATTAAACGTAGCGAGCAATAAAAGCAAGTAAAATGTTTTAGCTTATAAAAATGACAAGACTCCATTTATTCAGTTTTCGTGCAATTTTTACTTCAATATGTGCTTGGATAAAAAATTTTTCGAATCAATTTCTATGTAAGTAACATTATAATTTCAATAATTGTAAAATAACAAATATAAAACCGGTCATGGTAGGTTTAGTGTTAAAATTTGTCCAGCCGAACGTTCCGTAAATTCCTTTTTTTTAGCTTTTACATACTATACAATATATCGAGCAGATGACTATCTCCAATGGGATACCGCATGGTAATAGTTACGTGATATTTCCATATTGCCACGTCATGCGTCCGACGGGTGCTTTCGTTTTAGTCTTTTTTCGGAAAAGGTTACGTAGGATTTCGCAGTTACTGCTACATTTACATATTGCGTTATACATATGTATATTTTTGGACGTTCGCTTTCTTTAGATAGAATGCTGCATTTTGATTGGTATAACGTCATAGCTAATAAACTAAGGAAGTCAACAATGTATAACACATTGACCTTCATACAGCCTTCGGAGGACTTACTCTAAGTACGTCACTCCATTTAAAAAATCAACAATGACATATATTTGTAGGGATGGATGCATGAATGGTGAGCATGTGTGTAATAGTTGAATGACGGGTGAACGTGTGCGTATGAATGTTTATGGTATCTGGGATATTCTCAAAGATATTGATTTCTACATTATTGATTTCTTAGAAACACTAGAATATTCCAGATACACATGAAATTAGCATATGGTAATGATCGAATGTTCTAGAAGGTGTGCGAGTGAGATAGAGATCGGTGATTGTATAAATAAGACGTGTGACTGTTTGTTGGTTGTTATTGCATTTTGTGAAGTAAAAGAAAAACGTCGTGTCGTGTTGTGTGAAATAAATTGGTTATAATAGAGTCTTTCATTTCATTTCCACATATTAATCAATGAAAATATAATCTGGAGAAAAAATCCCTTTGTCACAATAATCTCCCTTTTTAATGAAACCTTTCTTTCCTGAAATACTTCCCCGTATCATGAAAAACAAAAATATTTTAGGTGAAAATCCTAAGTGACTCACTGTGTATAATTTACTTAGAACTACGAAATGTATATTTAAAATTTTCGGTTATAGGCGCAGATAAAAACATTAATAATTTCGACCAATGGTTATATTTAATTAGTTTTGCTTTATATTGTCTAATAAGTAGACTGCGTATGTTTATACAATTTTTAATTTTTGTAGGCAAATTTCAAGATAGTGCGAACGAATAGAACCTTATTTTCAATGGCTACGCATAAAGATCCGAAGTCTACTAACAATCCTCCTAAAGTCTAAAAAAAAAACTCAAGTCGTTTGGTCCAATTTTAAAAACAGTAATTAGTTTAGAAAGGGTGTCCACTTAGCCTCTTAACTGCGGAACTTAGTTTTAAAAATCCCCACAGTGTGCGGAATTAAAGTCATAAATGACGAGTATACACGTCGAAAGCAGGAAAAACTATCCTATTATAAGCTTTATGAAAAACGAAGAGGGATAAAATTGTTGTCTGATAAAAAATTAACAATTCATTCTTGAGAAGATAACCGAAAAGAACCGCGATAGAGATTTGGATTGACGTGTATATACGTCGAACGCAGTTAACTGGTTAATTGTCTTCGACTGTAGGATTGTCAAAATAGTTTTGACGATTTTGGACGGTTGCGATAGTTCTTCATAAAGCGTCTCGCATGTTTTACAAACTGTCGACAAGTGCCCGCCGTGGGTCCAACAACTCGAATAAATTTCGACCGCATCGTTCGCCGCGTTGAGCGGGAAATTTAAACAAATCGGCGAGAGCTGCGCTTGAAAATGAATGTTCGAGAACGGTCCCGTACGCGGCTGCCTGGCATAAACATTATTCAACGCGCCTGCCGGAATCGTAAATTCATCCGAATGAATATCGCTGGTCGTTTTACCGCTCTTTTCTGCATTACCAATCGAAATTCGTCATTTTTTCCTTCGCCTTTGGCTTTTCTTCCGTCTAATGCTCTTTGGCCTGGTGTGCAACATCCAACAACACGCGATAAATTAACGTCTCGCGTTCTAACAAGCGGCGTGGATACTAATCGATACTTATCTTCCGTCGTGCCGGCGGAAATTTCTCATTTCATTCCGGAAACGCGGCTGCCGGACATTACCGCGCCCGGTACAGTCGGCCGAAATGAATGGACGCCAATAAATCTTGCATCGCGGTTTCGTTCCGATGCAACGGCGCGGCGCGGCGCGACGCGACGGCCGTGTAGGCTGCAGGTGAACTGACCGGGCTTGCCCTCTCTCGGTCAGTCAATTCCGAATCCCCGTGGACACCAACAACTGCTATTCCAAACAAACACGAACGTTATCAGTCGATATATTATTTAACTAACTGGTCGAATCGTTCTTTTTGTTTTTGTCTGTTTATCCCCGGCAAACAGAGCCGAATGATTCTTTTTTTTTCTGTTCGTACGCAATCGAAACGATATTATCGTCGGTGATTTATTAAATCGTCGATCGGTGATTTGTGTCTGATCCGTTGGTACGCTTGGATCTCGATTTACACAACATGTTTTTCAATCAATCATTTTCCAAGACTCAATTTTTTATTACCGCGATTGTTTAATGTTGAAATTTATGTAAGAAACAAATTGACAAAAATAATCTACTGTTACTTAGTAGGCACACTCTTTAGTTGACTTTCGAACGCCTATACGTCATGGGATTCTCAACTCTCATTTGTTTCGTAGATCGTCGCCCGTTTTACTAGAGCGATCCTCATTCGTGTCGAGTTTGTCGAACAGACGTGCCTGACGACGTGCCTTCTAAAATATATTGTCATAGAATAAATTCTATTTCATTTTTTGAATAGAGTATGGTTTATTCTATACCCATAATCGGCATCCATGCGACGACCTGTATGTACGGGTGCTGACTATAGTCGGCAGTCACGCGATACCACTTTTACACATCGATACTGTTTGCCACCATTATGCATTTGTTTTACTGTATGAAACAATTTAAGTATTGAAGAGTTTTTGAAAATTGGGGGCTAAACTTTACCTTAACTACCCGGAAATGTTTGACTTTTGTTTATGTAGTCCCGTAGATTTTGACGAGAAAATGCCAAAAATCCAAGTTTCAATGTTAGGATTCTATTGGTTCAAAAGTTATGTGTGTTTAAAGCTTGAGCGATTTTAAGCGTTTTTGCTAGGTAAGGGCGCCGCCATGTTGGTATGTATTCAGCGTCGTCTAATGAGCGGTGCCGCTAGGTGGCACTACAAGCACGCATATGATGTCGATAACGTAGATTTGCAACCGGCTTGCATTTCCAACTTTGGTTAGACTTCACCTAAGCAACCCAGAAATGTTTAACTGTTTTTTATATGTATAATCCTGTAGACTTTGACGAGGAAATTTATTTCTCTGTAATAGTTATGCGTGTGTTACTAGATGTATTTCTCTGTGCCATTTCAGGTAAAGCATAATTTGTTAATTCGTAATGTAAAGCAAAAATGAGCGAAGCATCATCCTAGATCATCTTTTGTTTCTGAGGAGTGTACGAGGGTTGGTACGAAATTTGTATGCTTTTGTCGGTGAATGTAGTGTACTTCTAATAGAGGGGTATCCGCTTTCGCGTTCGAAACCAGATCGCAAATCGTTCTGTAATTCCATTGAATCTATTGTCATGAAATTGTCAGCGAAACCCTCCTGATGCTATTGGAAGTTACGCCCAAACCACAAGTCCGTTCATCTGACCGTATCAGCCGGCCAAACGAAGGGACACGTTTCGAGATGCGAAACGTGACTGAAGCAGACAACTAATTAGCAATCCGGAGACCATTGAGCCAGCCCAGTCGACACGTATTTAACCGGACAGTTGACGCTCGATAAAACAGCACGAACGATTGCTTCCGAAATGAACGACGCGAGCGTCCCTATTACACGCCAATACTGCAGGATCTCCCACAATTAGATTGCGGATATTTCTGCGGACATTTCAACGATAACGTGTATTCTGACCCCGCAAAAAGTCACACCGGCTCTGGCCACACCAGCCCCTAAACCAGAGAATTTCTGCGAGATAGTTGAACAACGGGGAATTATTTGTCGAATTGGTGTGTCGAATCTGCATTACGGTCATGGCTGACGATATCCGGCGTAGATTTTACCGAGCCATTTCCGGTTACGCAAGAAGTTCCGTCGAATGGCCAGCGGAAAACGGGACGTGTACAGAATAACGTCGCGTCGCATCGCGTCGCGTCGGTCGGCGAAGAATAACAGGAGCTCTCGAAGAAAAAGGGGATTCGATTCGAATGTTTCCACGCAGACTGTTTCTTTTCTCCTCGAACGGCTTGTAAACTCGTTCCCGAATGGATTTCGAACGCAATCGGAATAAACCGTGTCGCCGTCACCCCGATCGGGAATTGCTCCTTCATTTTACTAATTTATCTAAGCTGGAGCCGGAGCTCTTCCGGACGCGCGTTCGCACGGCCGACATCAATTAGGCGTTCGGACGCTTTCCAGCTTTCCTTTCGAATTAAATTCACTTGACGAGGGTTGGGCACGCAATGTACAACGCAATTCACCCGACACCGGACCTTAAATTACTCGTAAACGTCTCGTTGAGAAAACAAATTGTTGAGGGGCGAGCACCAACACTTTACGGTCACCTAGATAATAGTATTGTCCCCATTATACTGGACAAAACGCGAAGTTACTTGCAAAATTGTGTGCACAGTTATCTAAGAAAAACATGAAGGACAGACGAATGCCTATGCATACAAAAGGGAATAAAATTGAATCAATTATACCATATCTATCAGAAAATAACTATCTAAGGACTATCTTTTTCTGAAGAAGATCCACATAGGGATCGAAACGTTAAAAATGTTTTAATAATTGCACATTTGCTGTAGTTGTATAAATGATCGAACCTGGCGCCGATATCATATGTTTATAATTTAAATTTAAATTTCGATCGATAAAATTTTAACTTTTATGTAGAGAGACCTGTGAAAACAATTGTATATTATATAGGGTGTCCCAAAATGTTCCACCAGTTGAAAGTTTCACTGTTAAAACAAAATTAAAAATGTTGACCACTTGTTTTGCGCACTGCTGTATACAGGATGTTCCAGAAATATACTTCCGTGAAAGGGGCGAATCCTGACCAACTTTTTCTTTTGCGAAAATGCTCTCTGTGGCATTGTTAAGAGATTATTGACTAAAAACATGGACCAATCAGAGCACAGGCCCCGCTGATTGTGGCGCTGGCATTACCAGAGTTGGAATCCGTCCGCAGTAGCTGCGCTCTGTTCGGTCGGTGTTTTTCGGCAATAGCTCCGTTAGAAAGCCGGAGAGAACATTTTCGCAGAGGAAAAAGTTACTTCAAATGACCTCAACAATCGCTCACAACAATCTACTTGGTGGGTTTAGTGTTAACGTTAACACGAATTATGCTCACTCATTGGCCGGTGGTGTTTACTGGACACCCTAGTTCTCTTACGCCGAAAGTAAACTAGAAATTCTTCTTTGACGAAATAAAAATCGGTTCATAGTTTGCAACATCATCCAATCGATCGTTCGATAAACAAAGATAATTCAAAGACAGTAAAAAATTGGTAGGTTTGTATGTAATTAAAAAACCTTCGGACCCAGCAAAACGCCTGAAATCCCCCTTAATCTCGCTTGCACCAGGTCATATATCACTTGGAACAAAATCCCCGACATCGATGTCAAAAAATGATCGATTCGCGATGGAATGGCTTCAACAAGAAAAATCCACTAGCTGAAAAAATTTCGGTCTAAATCTGACGACCGCGGGATAACACGGTTTCTCCAGCGGACAGAGTCGCGTATCCGGTTAAACGCAAAGGTAATTAGACTGGCCGAAACTCGGCTTAATTGAAGAGCAGGCGACAGCTAACTGGAAGACATTGCTAGCAGCGCCGTCCATTGTGCTCGGTCCAAAGCTCTCGGAAAGCTCTCGCGAGAACGTGCTCGGTGCCCTTTCACCCCTGCCCTGCCCATTTGCTTCAACCTACTAACCGGCCTTCTCTTCCTGTTAACGGCCGTTAATTGTAACCCTGTGACAAACTTGGCCAGACCTGGTTGGATATATGTGCCAGGGTTAAATGGTAACTAATTGGTAAAATAGGAGCCGTATGGCGTACGCTTACCCTGCCCGAGATTAGGTGTGTGCGTTCAGGATACCCTAATATCTCAATGGTATTCGCCATATTTTATTTCGTTTAGGTTTAGGATAACCTTCCGAAAGCGACAACCCTTCGATTTTGCTGAAATCTTTGTCAAAGCCTTGTTCCTTGATTAGAGAAGAAAGTCCCTAAAAGGATTTTTGGCGACAAAGCCTCGTTTGCCCCCCAGCTTCCTTCAATGTTTTCACAGTTATCTTACTAAATATTTTCCAAAATATTGATTTTAGAGAAAAAAGTTTCAAACAAAAAATGAAGCTCATAAAAAGTTCTACAAAAAAAGGTATACACAATTTTTACGTAAACCTATTATTTTGGCTGTTATAACCCAAAATAATTTGGCGGAGGTCAAATTAACTCCTTTTTTTCAATTTCTATTTTATTAAATATGCGAAAAGTTTTTAATTTAAAGGTTACATATATGTATTTAACGTAAACAAAAGTTTGGAAGGTACAGGGTTAGGTATAGGTCTAAGTTAGGTCTGGGTTAGGCAAGGTTCATTTTTTATGGGAGTGATGGTTGCGGGGATATCGGCGCTAGGTTCGATAAAAAATACAGTGCAAAATTTACCGATCTACGTTAAGTAGATTTCTTGAATGTATTGGAAAAGAATGAAAGTTGAATATGCGCTTCAACTCATAAATATTCACAATACTATAATTGTCGCAAGATAACGTGGGAACGAAATGTGAACGATCGAGCGAGCCAGAAGAAACTGAAGTTTAACGTCTTTTGTTAAAGTAGCAAGAATAGAGAGTTAGAGAAAAGGTAGATAGCAAGTGAAGATAATTCTGAAAAAGTTCTGAGGAGCAGTACAACTATTGTAAGGAAAGCTTGGTTTTCCATTTCGTGTCTTATCTTGCGACAGAAAGAAGCAATAGAAGAGACGGCAAGGACACACGCGGACCGGAAACCGTGTCAACGAGGTCAAGTGTCCAGTCGATCGGAGTGACCCTCGTTAAAAGACTTTAATTCGAGAAACTACGGCCTGCCGATACAGTGACGAAGAATGTGTACTATCACGGTCGATTGGAGTGTCGATTTCGTACTACATACTAGACATATTTAGTTCTTAACAGAGAAGCCCTAGGCAACTCGATATGTTCTCTGGTTTTCAATTATCGTAGCTCTTATTGCAGTTGATTGTCCTAACCTGTCTATTTATACGTGATTTACTACTTACATATTTCTCATATTGGTACTCTGTGCCAATCTGTAACTGCATTCCGATATGTGAAAGAAAGATCATTTCTTTACTTAAAAAATTATGTTGTCAGAAGAAGTGAAAATCAAGTGACCCTTACAAGATCATAGTGATCAGAACACAGTATAATTATTGTAAAGATTGTAAAGATGCGTCCACGAGGAATTATTCGACAAATTGATTTCTTGTTACTTTTATAAATTACACTAGAATAGTCAGTTTTAGTGCTCCGTAAATCTAGTGTTAAGCAAAGAACTTTTGTAAAACCGGAAGGCAACTGTTTATTTCGATCCCTTTAATTGCTTCCGAACTGTATGCGATTGAGCGAAAGGTTCGTTGACCCACCTCGAAAGGAGCAAACACGGAGGAGGTTACTAGGATTGTCCCCAAAATACCTGTGCAGCGAATGACGTTCCTGGATGTATTATCTTCTTTAAATGGTAGTGCAACCGATGACGTGGTCGTCGTGTTCAACCGGTTTCGGGAGCAAAGAAAAGAGTCCGGGGAACAATGCCAGAGAAATCGTTCTTTCGGTTGATGCCCATACTCGGTTTAACTTCAGTTTGTTGAAGTTCCATAGAAATAGCGTTAGCGCGTTTCACCTTGTAAAACGTGCAAGCCAGTTTCTGAAACTTTTATAAAATCTCGCTCTTTCACAAGTGAATTTAAACTGACCCTCTCCGAACTCATTAATAGGCTCTGAATCTTTCTGCAAGACACAAGCTTTGTACAGGGTGTAAAGAAATGTTTCAACTTGACTGTCATCGGCGTATTCTGTATCTTCGGATCGATGAAGATCTTAAACAAAGTTGTCGCGAAATTCTCCTTGACCTTGAATTTCAAGGTTAAATTTTTTGTTTTATTGCATTATGCTTGCGATGTCGGGTAGGTTCATTCTTGTTTTAATACTCTGTAAGATAGCATCTTAAAAAAAGAAAATTTAACTGAATTTTGTAAAGATAATTTTGGAAATACACAAAAATCACACAAAATTATCACACGCTTAATATTCAAATAGTAAGACCTAAACTACCATTTTTATTTAATTTGCTAATTAATAAAATGTCAAATTTAATTTTATTGTTTACATCTATAATTAATAATAACTTTTGCAATTGATGCAAACTTCGGAATGAAACAATTATTATTGGATAAATAATTCCATTTATCCACTTGTTGTTTAAAAAGAAAAAGAAAATGTATCGTAACCTAAAAGTTGGCAATAAACTAAGGTGAATAAACTAAATTAAATAAAAAATTATTTAAACCATTGTTGGTAACTTAATTTGTTTAACGACATATGTTTTCAGGGTTTTCATCAGGTCTGTCTAATTTCTTTAGTATAATTTTTTATACCTACTGGATTATAACCTACTGGACTTTCAAGTGGCCCATTTTTCTTAAATTTATATTCTCTAGATATTTTTCATCGAAATCGTGATTCATCAAAAGTGTGCTTCCGATTCGGAAAATAACGTTGGAAGTAGGTTGGGCTACAGTCGTATGCAGATCCTGTTACAGGATGAAATGTAACACACTTTTCTGGAAGTCACTGCTGCCATTTTCCTTGTGCATCCTCTCTAGCAAGCCATATTTTTCTCTCATAACTGTGCCGCGAGAAAATGGCTGATTCTTCTAGAATCTAGAAGAAACGGGAACGAACGTAGGAAACTCGGCTTTGCAGAGGTTTCAATCTTATTCCATCCTAGGAGCAGACCGGATATGATCTTTGTAATGCGTGCTTTTCTCTTCCCCTCCACTCTCTTTCTCTTTAACTCTCACATACTAGTCTACAAAATGCGGATCTTCGTCTCATCCTTCTCAATCCGTGTTCCTTCCTCTGATGTTAGACTGATCGAACATCTAACTGAACCCACTTTGTGTTTGGTGTCATTTCAACCAATAAAGCATCACATATGTATCGATAAAAGTTTTGAAAAACAAATGATTCAAAACAAAAGAGTTCTTTCACGTTTTTCACCATGAACGTTTAATATTCTCCGATATTCTTTTACCGTTTCATTAATATTCAACGACCTTATACTTTTGGATTTTTCTGTTTCAGCAAAATTACCTTATGAAATTTGGATACCTGCCCCAGTCGGATGTAGAGACCGGAAACCTTAGGACGGACGATCAGCTCAGGGACGCCATTAAAAATTTACAGGTGAGTGAAATGTTTCGTAGAATAGTTTTATACTTCAAAAGATTGGCATCGAGACGTGTGTTGAATACGAGACGCGACTCCTCGCCCGTTGTAAATTAAATGTGCAAGGAATAAATTGTATATGGTAGGAGAAAGTGTGGAGAGAATACGGTATTCGATGTCGCATTCACATTTTCGGTACCCATTTTCCTGGCTACAGTCGATGCATCTTTCATGCTTCGTTTGCTGCAATATTTTTTTCCGTTTACTAAAGAAACGAATAAATTTAAATGTCCATGGATATTAAAAAGAATATTGATTCACGAGCTGCAATACATCTACAGGAAAGAATTAGGTGTAACAATCTATTTTTTCAAAAATATATGTGTGTGCGAGAAGTAAAATATAAATAAGTATATTTATACAAAAATTTATTCTGATTTAAATTGTATGTGTGATCAATTGTCGGAGTCACTGTATTTTTTAACAAATTTGCAAATGCACGCGTCGTGGAAGAGGAAGATAAAGTGGGGCGACAAGTGTTAATCTGGGTATGGCCATTGATTTCTTGAAAGTATTGAACAAATAATATATGTATAATGTGCTCGAGTTTGTAAATATTTACAATATTGTAATAATTAAAAGCTGACTATCGTGTCGAAATGGAAGAACATTTGCGTAACCGTGGAGATGGAATGGTTCATTTACAGAAATCGAATCGGTTAGATCAAACGTCAAATAATCCGTTCGCCTGTGAAATGGCTAAATTGTGATTTCTCGTAAAAAAAAAGCATGGTGCTGCATCGAATACGAGATTAGACTACCGGAAACGTTTGAATGTGACTCTGTCGTTGAGTTTCCATTTCGTTTGGATGATCCTTTCGATCGATCCATTGGGACAATGTAACTTTGACGGCCGGAAAAAGCGGAAATGGTGGAAAAACGAGCACAAATACACAATCGGGAAAAAGCGACGCACCGCTCGTTTGCCGTGAATTTACATGAAAATGGAGCTCGTTAGGAGCAAACGTGCATGGACGTTCAACGATAGTAA
Source organism: Lasioglossum leucozonium (assembly GCA_028454225.1). NCBI lineage: Eukaryota > Metazoa > Arthropoda > Insecta > Hymenoptera > Halictidae > Lasioglossum > Lasioglossum leucozonium. The sequence goes on along the minus strand of CM052205.1, from coordinate 15,939,266 downwards.
TACTTTCTCGAGCCTCCCTAACGAATTGGCATCAAAATGGAATCTCGTGAAGGGTCCTCTAATTTAGAGGAGCGCTTTCAAAGAAATCTTTTAACGTCAATGGACATGCAGTGTGATTGGTTTCAACTCTCGAATATCTCGAAACATACATATAAATTACACATAAATATGTTTCAAATGAAGGTTGTTAGGTTGTTAGTTAAGAGGTACATACTCTAACATCATTTGAAGGTCATCGTACAATTTTAATTTATTTATAGGCACATATAAAAAATTTGAAAATTCTGATATCTTTACTGTTTTCTTCGCAATTGCGACCAATAACAATTTAAAAAAAAATTATTTACACATTAGCTAGTAAACTAATTCTTCTAACATCTCAAAAAATTTTACACTCTTTGGTCCACATTTTAAAAAATCATTCGTTTTTAAAGGGTGCACGAATACTTTTTATCCTAACTGTATATGCTTCTGCCACTAACAATAAGATTAGTAACGTCATATAGTCTGCGGGCTTTATACGTATATTTATATTAACACTGAACCTACAGAGCACTAAAAGCGATAAAAATGATTTAGCTTATAAAAATGACAAGGCCTCGATTATTAGATTTTGTGCAATTTTTATTACAATTTCATAATTTTAATAATTGCAAAATGAAAAATATAAAACCGGTCATTTGACCGGTAGATTTAGTGTTAAAGATGTAGATCTTTAATAGATAAGGTGCGAAACGGTAAAAATATTGGAAGAAATTAAAAATATTATTGTGTTACCTTGAATTCGTTAAAAGAGAAATGAATGTGTATGTGGTTCTTGTGTCTTGCAATTAATGCAGATCATTTTTATTTTGCATAAAACTCTGCAGATCTGCGATGTTTCAGTGAAGTTTTAACAATAAATACTAAAAATGTTTGAACAATAAATTAAAAAGTCTATGAAAATAATTATTTAATTATTTTCGTCGATTTTTAAGCTATGATTTCTTACACAATTTCTTTCACAAGTTCTTACGAGTGCTCTACCATTTCGTAGAATGGCCATGCGAAAATTGGCTTCATATGGCATTTTACCCGAATAAAATTGAGTTGCGTTCGTGGAGAATTTTCAGGATACAAGTATAAATTTCGGTATATGGCTAATAGAAAAACAGTTATCGATAGATATAACGATAGAAAGTGCCGGTTTATGGTAACTGGGGCACGCTCGCGCACTATGACCTTCCCGTTACTACCGACACCGAGTCCTTTAGACCTCTGTTACTTTTATAACTCTGCGAATTATATCCAATCGTTTTGTCAATGGGTTCTCAGTAGTATAAACATTGGGAAAATGTAAAAAGCCTATCTTCTTAACTCTTTACACTAGCCATATCTAGGTGTCCTCTTACTGATTCGCTTATCCAAATTATTTCAATTGTATGGTGATTCATTTACGTAATTTTTACAGCTATTTTGAACAAAAGTCTTCGAATTTAAACATTTAAATGTCTTTAAACGTTAAACATTTCAGCAATTGCGCTTTAACTTTGCTGTCGTCCTTGCTTAAACTGTACGTTTGAAATACTGTTATGAAATCGTGAACAAATATGTTAGTACGTACATATGTAACAATTTTCTTGCATTTTTTCTTGAAAAAAATTTTCAAAATACTAATCACCTCTTAGCAGCATAGCTCAATTTTTAATGTGCATTATAAATATTTTTTAATATTTCTTTAATATTCTTTATTTTGTAATGGATCCAAAATATTCTAAAATTTTTGAAAATTACACGAATGTTTTACTCGTAATACACAATTAAGAGAATGAAGAAATAATAATGTGAATGAATCAAACAAGCCTGAACAACGCAGCAAGGTTACATAAAGGTTATTATTAGAATAGTACTCAAAGTAGTATTAGTAGCAATAACAGTAATATTTATTTACAGTAGCCTTTTAACCCTCATACGTTTGTCCGGGTGAAAATTCACCCATTTACTATTTTGACATACTGTAAAATCATTGATCTTTTTATGTCTATGTTGTAAGATGTATTTCTTTAAAATGTGACGTTGTAAATGAAACAAAATTTGTTGGTTTAATGCGTAGAACAAAAATGGTTGAATTATTAACCTAGTCTCTTTTATGCAACTATTTTTGACGAGCGTATGAGGGTTAGCACAGTGAAAAAGGATAGATGTTGTTAAAAACAGTGAACAATAATAAAACAAAATGGAGTAAATAGTATAAATAAAGGAGAAAGAGATTTGTGAAAGCAAATTATAAAATACACTTTGTAATTGTAGACTATTATTTTAATTAGAGATTTGGAGGCGTTCCTGCAACTGGTAACATCGATGACGCTACAGTAGAATTAATGAAACTTCCCCGCTGTGGACTTCCGGATGAACCGGATCCAAGATACACAAGGATGAGGCACAAACGTTACACAATTCATGGACAGCAGTGGCAGCATCGGAATTTGACGTGGAGGTGAGTAACAGACATGATATTTTATGATAATTTTCAGTAATTCCACAGCGCCGGTATATTTAATTATTTATAAAACTGAATTCCGGCTACGCGAACAAATTGCACCTGGGATATGGTTTTCCTAGACCTAGACGATAGTTACAAAAAATCTTCGTTTGAGATATTTTTAAATCCTCCACCATTAGCACAAGTTTGCGAAATCTTGAAATTTTTTGCAAAAATCTAAGATTAAGTAAACTGTAAATTAGAAATTTGTTGAATTAAACGTGTTACTTATTTAAACGCAAGCTGAAAGCGGATAGCAGCAGTTCCTACTATTGAACGTATCTCTTAAGATAAGTGGTTACGTAATCTAAGTAGGTTCAAAAAATCATTTTTGTAGAAGCATATCTCTATAAATATGCGATTAAAGTGATGTAGCAATTAGTAAATAGATCGTAAAAGTAGCCACCCTGTTTCAGGCTATGCTCACATTGACGCATCATCGAGTAATAATAAATCTCATTTTTTTATTCGGTGAAAGAAGCCGACAAAAAGTTGCTCGATGTTGCTTCAATGTAAACATAATTGATAGTAACTAATTTCTGTACTGAAGCATACATTGATCTCGAAGTTTTTAAATTACAAACTAGAATTAAAAATGTGTGTAATTAAATTATATGTCTGTGTTAAGTTTATAAACGGATCGTTTGCCTAATATACAACTACCATAATAATATAAATGTGCACGTCTGATAATTTCCATATAAAATCAGCAATACATTTTTTGCAATAAAAAAATTCACATTCATGATTCTAATGTAACAGATCCAAGTTTGATGAAACAGTATAACATTTAAGGGTTAAACGTTCTGAACCTATCGTATAGGGGTGGGCGGTCCCTGAAAATTTTGGGTACTCAAACCTCGGGTCGGAAACCGAAAATTCGTCATACTCGCGTAACCGGAAATTTTGGAAACTTCCTATTGCGACGCATCCACCTCACCCCAACCGTTTCAAAAATTCTAAAAAAGGGGAGGACCGTTCGGAGTATTTTATTGTACCCAGCTTTTAATAGCATACTAAACGAGCGTTTTTGGTCACTACGTGGTCCCCAAAAAATGTTCCCTGCAGACCCGTCTAGGGACGAGTCCCTTCCAAGTTCCACAATTCGACAAATTACTTACGAAAATTTATGGTGTAGCAACAATAGATTCTCGAAGCCATGGGACATAGTTACTTAATTTCTGACCTTTCCCATCTTGGGCCTGACCCATCTGTTTACCAGCCCTCATCGTTTCATTCATCGAGTTTTTTACTGTCAGCATGCTTGTTATGTCCGAAGCGCTTCATGAGTTTATTGCCTGCTACGGTCATCGTCCGAAATCTGCGGAACGGTCCACTCGAACCACCCTCACACACTTCGGTACCCTCAGTACCTAGAGCGAACGGGGACAAGGGCGTTACTATTTTCCCTCACCTCTAAATTATATCCACCAATCAGCATTCCTTAACTGACTTTTCGATCACTCCTCCTAGCCAACGAAACTCCACGTCCAGAGGAGCGTAGCAAAAAAAAAAGGAATCAGATCGCATCTAGCAGTGACGAGTACGACTGATTGTCAGAAAAAATCGAAACCCTTGTATTTCATTAAGATCGTGTCGTACGTGCTACCGAAAATTGTCTGTTACCAGCATTCAAGTTCAGTAAGCATACGAAACCCAAAAAACTTATCGTGTCAACTAAATTGAATCAAAATCAAATCGAAATTGAATCAGAGCCAAACGAATCAAACTACGTTTGAGCTCAACACTTCCGATGTCTAAATCGGGTCGGGTAGTGCTCGGTTCAGGTCGGAAAATCTATGACATTCACACAATAGAAATTTTCGGTTTTCCGGTCCGAACCGACCACTAAATTTCCAGGTTCCCGAGTATCACGAATTGTTGGGTCCCGACCCAAACCCGGGGAGAATACCCGACCCGACCCGACCCGAATCCGAATTTCCAGATACCCGCCTAACCCCTACAGTCGTAACATCTCCGAGGGTGCATCAGACCCCGAGTTCCTCACAGATGATTAACTATGCTCGTTCTGGTGCACGTCCCCAATCGCCGGCTAAAGACTGCCCCGTTCCAAATTCGGCGGCGTCCTCTGCCAAGACGCAAGAAAACCCGCAAAAATGTCCGACTCGTTAGCTTGTCCAGGTTTTAGCCAATAGTCAACTAAGCTTTTTCCGGTTCCCGTCGGGGACAAAGGACGCGGAATAGCAACTGGGGACACGGCGGAGAGTTGGCAGTTTCCGCTCACGTCGCGAATCAGCCCGATTATCACGGTTGGCTGTCCGCGCGGTCTGTAACTGCATCATCCCCGAATGAGACGCAGAAAGGGAGACATCCAAATGCCAAGTAAACGGATCCGCGAGCGCGGATTCGCCATTGGCCGGCGACCAACAATGTCAATGACATTTCCGTGTAGTTAGCGCTACTCCGCGTTTGCAGAGAATTTTATCCAGCCCGCCTCTTTTCCCCGATTTCCACGCAACGACTGGCAATTAGCAAAGCAGACGTCCTGTGTCTTGAACAGGTAGCTGCCACGCGTACACGCCGGACTATCAGCTCTCGGAACGACTAACGCTGACACCGGGCTTTCCCCCCCGCCCCGCTTACGACGATGAATGCGCGTCTTGCCTACGTGTTCTCGTTTGCGAACCCTTTCCGTCGACGAAACTTCATTACCGAGAAATACGACGAGTAAAAAGTTTTACTCGCTGGTCGCAGACTTAACGCTCCTTCCGCTGCCGGCTAACGTGCGCTGGTTTTGCCAGTGAAATGCTTGTCACTGATAGATAGATTGCAAGGAAACAATTCTTGGTACGGTAGTGCTCACTTAGGTAAGACTTTCCAATTCGTCCTTTCCCAAACTTTTAGTATTGTATATGTACTTGTTTCTCTACTCGTTCTAACGTGTTGAATACGAGTATCGTTTCTGGTGGAAATTACAAGTTACCGAGATATTTGCAACAAAATTCCTTACCAGGCATTCAATTCTGCGTGTAAATGTGTGTCTGAGACGCACAGTGGTTCGAAATCGCCAAAACGTGGCCAGAAACGTAATTCGATAATAATTTTTTGCAAATAGGCTATCTCGGTGTAACTTCTGATAGAACCCAGTGCCGATATCATTAAATTTATATTATTCAACTACGATCGATAACTCAAATAAAAAATTTCATAAGTATAATTTAATTGAAATTTTTAAATTACTTTTTGAAGATCCACTTAAGAGTTAAACATATTTTTATGCTCTTCGAAATTGCTCGAAGAAGCTGTTTATACAGTATAAATTAAATACGAAGCGATTTTCCAATAACAATTAGTGAATTAAATAATTGTCGTTTGCAATAATGTACTAATGTTTATTTCCCTACAATTGTTTAGTAATTTAATGCATTTGCTTAAAGTACGATATTATTAATGGAATAGTTAAAAGTAAAGTTTAATTCGGGAAAAATTCAATCCATTTGACCGTGAAACTCTTTTCCTGTTAAATGGAACCGTGAACGGTAACCGGACAATTGAATATTGTATACTGTGAGCAAGGAAGATGCAGAGGAAGTATTCATTTGCTATACTAATTGGACGGTAAACAGTTTCACAGGAAATATTCAGGCTCGCAACAACTGAAAGTGGCAGGCGATAACGCGGATGAATCTGTATATCCGATTAGGCGACAAAAGAGGCGATATAAAAACTTAATTGAAGGGGAGCAACCCGAGCGCAATTAATTTAATTATCTTCGTCCAGTCGGTATTACCGGGATATAAGGAAAGTCAAGGCTGCGGACCTCTCTGGGGCTGAATCGTTTGAATGAAGGAATAAAGAGGATATCCGATAAAAGAAGAGAATCCAAGGCAGTAGAAATTCATTTGCCATTGTACGTTTATCGAAGTCTCCGGACGACAAATTAAATATTGGATCAATTAATAGTTTATCAAGAGAATAGGACATTTATGGCTTGACTCCGTTAATGTGGAATTTATTTCTCATTTTAACAGCAGTATTAGTCATTACGTCGAGTTATAGATAACTTTTCATGTATTATATTAATCGTACTTGTCCATAAATTAATAACAATCGTATCTCGATCAATTATACATTTTCTATTATTATCCATTGTAAATCGTCTCTACCTGATTTCGCTTACAATTAATTTTATAAAACAGATGAGCAAATAGTTGTTTTCTTAAACATTTCTGTAAAAATATTTTAAAATATAAAAAATGAGAATTCTGTAATTTCATCAACATTATATGCCCAAGACATTTTATAAAAATGTACAATGCGTTTTGTTATATTAATATTTGCATTGGTAGCAGAGGTATATGTTACTAACAACAATCGCTACTTCGTTAATACTCTAATACCCATTTTACACTATTAGTTAGTTAACTATAGCGCTAAAAAATTGTTGTCCACTATAGTTTGTCCACTATTGTTGTTAACTATAGCGCTAAAAAAAGGTATTTAAAGTTATCAAAAAATTTAAAATATTATTTTGCTACAGTAATAAAAAAGGGTACATATCTTTAATAAAAGTTGTAAAAGTGGTAAAAGTTGACGCCAAATGTAGGTCATAAATTAAAAATTTTGGCCAAAAGTAAGAAAACGTTCTTAGAAAAATTTCTTAGGTTCTTTCACATTATGAATTTTCTACATAGTTAATCATTTCAAGATTAACGCAATAACAATAGTACTATAGAAAAATCATTGATGATCTGGAAAATTCGAGGGTCATCAAATGTAAAAAAACTATGACTAGATTGTGGATTTTAGGCATTTATAACAAAGTATAGATGGAGTTTAAAATAATAAAACCACAATGGAATTGAAAATGCTGTTGCATTACAATTTTCCACATGCTATAATTATTTAGGAAAGAAATGTACTTACCTGTATCTAATTAGAGAATTTTTCTGACTAGACTAAATTGAGTAGATGAAATTCAAAATTGTAGGAAAATTTTGAAAATTGAAAATGTCAATATATGATTTCTCATCTATTAAAATTATTTATTTTCTATTCCTTACAATCGACACAGAAGATTTTTATTTTGCATAAAAATCCGCAGTCTATTTATGACCGACTATATGTATTCAAAGTATTTGTACGGATGGGAATAATATGTAACATTAACAAAAAGAGGCATGAATAAAATCGTATATCGTATATCGGCGGAAAAGTTGAGATCCGTCGATACAGTAGTTTCCTGTTATTATAGCGAATTACCTGTCGTCGGTACATCTGCGATACCGATCACGTACGACGATGTTTCGTGGCGCCCCCTGAGAATGCGCATCGCATAATCTGAAGGAAGGAATCCCGCGAAATTTAAGGGCCATTAGTGCCCCCGGAAAGTCTCATATAATAGGAATTTCAGTACGGTGTCCCAGGAAATGTAAATGAAAGCGGCGTTAAACGGTTTCTGCTCGTCAGGCGGGCGACAAATAAATTCGTATACGTTTCCGTCACAATAATCGTGGCTGATGATAAATAATATGGGCTTCGTTAGTATTTAGCCGTTCTAATTAGCAAGCGCAAGGGGTGAGCCACCGTTCGCCTTAATTGCGCGCCTTAACGACCGGGCTCACCCGCACGGTATGTCGCACGAAAATTTCGTGGTAATTTCGTCTGGATGTTGAGCGGGATGATAGTCCTCGAGAATTTAAGGCCCTCCCGGCGATGGGAATGAGAAGAGTTAATCAAGCTCTGTCAATAAAATAACCATGTGAAATGATTAGTCCCGTCGGGTGCATCTGCAAACGTCCTCTCGATCGATATAAAGGAACGCTGTGGATTAAAAGTTTGCTGATGCAAACGGAATTGCTTCCCGTATTCCTGCAGATTGGTACGCAGAGTCAATGCATAACTGTTCGAAAACGTTGTCCGTCCTTCTTTTAGAAAGTTTCTTAACCCTTTTAGTGCCGGAGGCCGATATATCGGCTCTTGCTGCACTGGCGAGAAGTGCCAGAGCCGATATATCGGCCCGCGCCTTGTAGTGCTTTACTATTCGCATTGCGGGAGAACTGTATCTCAAAATAAATTTATAATACGTTATAAATGGTCTAATTTCATTACGAGAGAATTAAAAAAAAATAGTTTTTCGTTTTAACTATTTGTGGATGACGACTTTTTCCTATCGCTTGGAGCTAACGAAATCTAACATAAACACCGTGTACGCTTACCATGTACCTTCGAGTTATTTTTTATTTGTGTTATGTAATATTATTTATCTTGTTACAAAATATATTGGAAATGCAAAGTACATATATACTTTGTAATAAATGGTCTATATAAAATTATGATGAAAAGATGACTTTTTGTATGTGCAAATACGTTTTGTAAGAAAGAACTCAACTTTTACTTTCTTTATGATCTTTTATACCTTTGTTATTTATATAATTTTCAATGAATATAGAAAAACTAGTGTCATTGTTTTGTTCTCTATTTTGTCCTTAATATACTGCTTTTTGAATCATGTAAATATTGTTTCTTGTTTGGTTTTTATGAGCATTTTCCCAAACCCTAGTAAAACCGTGAAATTCGGCCGGTTATTCTCGCATAGGCACCTCTTTTTCGCCTGGCACTAAAAGGGTTAAGAGAGGTGTAGGACAATAGGTACCCATGCGGCACGCGGACCTGACATTTCTACCTTGGTGGGTAAAAGGACGGACGACGTTTTCGAAAAGTTACGCATTGACTCTGAGTTTTATCTAATAAAAGACGTCTTTAAAAGGCGTACCATTTCCGAAAAAAGACGTTCAGGAGACGTTCGGAAGCCGTTCGGAAGCCGTTGGAGACGTCTCTAAGTCGTCTCTAAGACGTCTCTCTGCTGTTTGAGTAAGAGTGTACATTTGTAATCAGCAGAGACTTATTCAAGTATCTAATAGATACATGTATGTATGTATGTAATGATATTTGGTCCCCTCAGGGTTTCAAATCCATTCCACCACCTCTCCCTTTACCAATCCTCAACTATCGCCTAATTTCCAATTTCAGCGGGACCTACTTTTTATTAAGGTGGGTTCCGAACCACCTATTTTGCCAACAACACGTGAAACGCACCCAGAGGGTCACTTCCCGGCTTTTTACCGAGCGGTCACCCATCCTAGGTGCGGACCCCGTCCTACGCCGTTTAACTTCGGTGATCGAACGAGAACCGGTATTTTCAGCGAGGCAATGGTCGTTGACATCTAATAGATACATGATCAAACTTAAATCTTCCTACTATTTCAAATTACACCCACCTATATGACCGATAAAACCATAAAACCCGCAGTCTAGTAATAATAGTCGGAATCAGTAGATGTGTATTTCGAGCTGTCGCGCGGCAGTGTTCCAGTAGTAATTTGCGAAGGAAAAGGGTAGAGCTGGGGCGCGAGTTACCGAAAAACCGGGCCAATGAGGTTGTCGCCGCGAAACGGGTTACCACTAATTCCGAAAGATTGCAAGGAATGGAAAAAAGTTCGAGCATCGTTCAACGGGAAGTGGAGGGCTCGCTCGTTTCAGGAGACGCGAAAGAATCACGCGCGGCCGCCTACACCCCTGCCTCGTTTTCTTTCCGCGAGCCCAGCCGGCGGCCAAAGTGCGATCTTAAATATTAACACGCGAAAGTAATCTCTGCTGGTAATTTAGGTCAGTGTCTTCTAAGTTTCCCGTGGCATTTTGTTCGACCTGTGTACATACGTATGTACGTGCATGTACCTCCGGGACTTGTCATGTCTCACACGAAAAATCGATGACGTAGAAAACGTCGAGAATGATCACCTTGAATCGTCCAACTTTCAACCCATTACCTCACAACTCTTCCCTTTTTGTTTGCTAAAACAAATGGGATTATCTAACTGCACGAACGGTCACCATTAGAAAAATATTAATATTACTAGAAACTATACAAGGTGTCTCGCTTAAGTTCCCCAGAATATTTTGTAGGTTGAGTGGTATCAAGTGATCGATATCCCGCACGGGTTTTTTTTTTAATGTTGTTGTCTCTCTAAAGATCTGTATAGTCTATATAGTCTCTCTTTCTAATATAAATAAAGATCCGGAATGTAGTAATGCCATAAGAACACAACGTATTTGCGCGTCAATGTGTTAAATATTTTCTGTTGAAAATTGTTAAATTGTTATGTCAATGTGTTAAATATTTTCTGTAGAAAATTGACCGTCCACGTCTGAAAATAATACACGGCACTACACGGTCTCCACTGCACTCTCACCTTTAAATAAACTACTGCTACATGTTTTATTTTTCTTACGACCACATAACCTGGGCAAATAATATTATCGTTTATAACTTGAAATAACAGTGATGTTGGAGATAGAGTCGCCGGGTCACCTTGTATTAATATTTATTTTAACCGGACTGCGGATTTTATGCATTTATGACAAAACTGTGTGATGAAAACATTAGAATAATTTAAGATTGGTGTTAAATGATTTCCAGTTTATTAAAATAACTTAGAGATGAAATCGTTTTGTATTAACAGTTCAATTTTGTCAGCAAATACTACTTAAATATCACATACTAGATACATATTGATGTTTTAAAGAAACATAATTTAATATAGAAAAATTTTTGTATTCCTCTTATTTTTCAATGAAAAGCCCTTCAGCAATCTTTTATTGAGACAACCTTCTGAATTGTGATTCTCGGACAACCGGACATAGCATGTGCGTAGACTAAACAATGAGTCAGTCGTTGCAGACAGATTTCTAGGAATCTCCAAACAATACGAACCCCATTGTGCTCAAGACACGACACAGGGAGACATCTACGTACACATCTACATCCACATTTTTGCTGGTTCGTGTATTATGTGGTGAAATACAAAATAAATATTTTTCGTATTTCAAATGATCAACACATTTTTATGTTTTTGCGTGCATTATGTGGTTGAATACAAAATAATTGTTTTTCTTATTCCAACCGTTCCATGCATTTTTACGTTTACCATATTTTTCGAGACAGTTGAGAAAATTAAAATCCAGACATCATAAGCAATGCTTCATAACAATGTAATAGTGATTCAATAACATGTACATAGCTAATGCTCCTTATAACCAGAGCCGCCAGATTAAGACTCGTGTTCAATCGTTGATTACTCGTTTATGAAAATGCAAATTTGCATAAATGCTCGCAGCCAAATTTACTGCATACATAAATATACTTCAGCAAACAGAATTTTACCATATTTTATAAATACAGTAAAACTTCGATTATCCGAACCTCATCTATAAAAGAAATTAAAGATTACTTTAAGAAATAAGTTTTGTTAACATTAACTATATGTATAATTAACCAACTATATAATCTACAAAACGCATTTTTTAAATTATCGTTACAGGCACAAATAAAAAAGTTGAAGAAACAACATTTTTTAATTTTTTTATAATTCCTACCAATTGCAATCTAAACAAATTTTTGTTAACTCATTCTCTAGGAAACTAGTCGGTCTAACGTCTTAAAAAAATTCAAGTCATTTATAACAATTTTAAAAAATTCATGTGATTTTTAAGACTTACTCTTGTCCCGGACTATATATCACATTTCTAATTATAGTCTTCTGTATTTAATAGGTAATTTTTTAAATGTTCGATTATCCGAACCACCTTGGTCCCAATTAGTTTGGATAGTTGAAGTTCTATAAAATGTAAGTAGAAAACGAATGCTGTCTCGTCATAATTTCTAATTTGTAGTGTTTGCTCTGATTAATAATATTATAAGAAATCAGTTTTCAGAGCTTTAAAACGAGAGGATAGAGTCGGAAGCTAAATGAAAATGTTTCCGTCTGCGACGAATATGGGAGTTGCCGTCACTTGGGACGAGATTCAATTGGAAAGTGTTTAAACTCCCCGTCAATTAAGTTTCTTCGTAAACGCTGATGGCTTAATTCGATAATTCCGTCGATTCCTATGATACGCCCGGTGCAACGATCAAAGAAACGGGGATTCCTGATTGAGTTTCTTCGTCGCCGCGGCGATCGACGATTGCCTCGTTAAGTTAATGGACACATTAAATGTTAATGCGATTGTCAGCATTCATTTCACAATAATTGTATCGCGACGCCATCACGCCGGCACTCTATCAATTAATATCCAATTTTCACGCGGAGTCCTCGCCTGAATCATGAATTTTCATTCCTTTACGTTTCGAGAACGATCGAAAATTACTATACCAAAATATCGAACACTATTATACTAGACTATTTCACAATGTTCTATTGATCGGATATATCTACGTCGCATGCATTACCATACATTAACCCCTTGCCGTATTATAAATTATAATATTATAATATTTTTAAATTATAATATTATAAATTATAGTCAATATTTAAAAAGTTATCGTCTTTTTAAGAGTGTCCGAGTATTAGTGAGAGTCACTGTATGTATAATACTTCGGATTGAGCTGTGAAAATGAATATTTGCATACGAACTTCCGCAGTCTACCGGAAATACTAATTAACGTGCCGGGTGTCGTTCCCGAAGCGGGTTCATTAGCGTCAGTCGGAGAGCGATGAGCTTGCATCGGAGTCTCAGATTGGTTCCAAGGTCATGGATAAAAAAAAATGTCGATAGATTTTACTCCCATTGGAGGACGTGTGCGCGAGGCCGGTCTGATAAAACGTTCGAATGATATCTGGCTCGACAAGCTCGAGGATCTTTGAATAAGCTTCTTTTCCGTCGAACGCGGCTCGTTAGAAAAATAATCCATAGACTTTTGCGAAGGGTGAACTCTCCCGAGACGAAGCAGGAAGTCGATAGGATATCGTGCCTCGTATCTCGCCTTATTTTCTGGCATTGTCTGTTGTAAGACAGGAGAAGGTATCGATCCTGGTTCCCGTTCGAATCCCAATGCCTCTGAATCGTTTGCAGCATAGCGCGCGGTGCTTCGTCCAATGGAACTCTAGCGTCATTCAACGACACTCGAGCGTGCCAGGATTTCGTTGTTGGTTGCTGTCAAACGCTTTTTTTCATTGACAGGCGGTTGCAGAAAAATTCAATGTCCCCCTCTCTGCCGCCCCTCAAATATGAGTAGGTGTCATTTAAACCAGCATAAACATTAGAAGAATTTAATAATATTGTTATATTATTTCCTATTTATTAAACATATTAAGAAAAAAAATTAATTTCTATTTCGCTCGAATTTGCTGTAATCTAGGTAAAAAATTTTTACGTTGCATCAGCAATTTTTATAAGTCAGTCGTATTTATTACATGATAGTGTTAGTGTTAAAGAAAGAATTAAAGTCATTTCTACTGAATTTCTGTGGTTTTTATTTTTATCTTGCATAAAGATCCGTAGTCTACTGATTTAAACTTTAAACTTGAAAACAGTGTACTGGTGACTCCCAACTGACAAGGGGAGGCCGCGACCTTCGGGTCACCTATTGTGCTGAAACTTTGCACACTTATAGATCTCGTTTTCCTGTTCACGAATATTGTTTACCATTATAGGGGCAGATACTCAATAGTTTTCGAGATATTGACGATTAAAGTTTCATAGCACTCGTATAAAACAGCATTTTGTCTGGATTTCTATAATAGCCTGTGTAGCGCGGCGGTACCGTGCCAAGTTTTCAGGCGCACGATCAGTGTTCAAATAATGCCGACGAATGTATTTTTTCCAATTGTATTATGTTTTTTTCATTGTATATTTATATTATTAATTTCAATCGATTAAAGTTCACGCATAAAATTGTATTTTGAATTATAAATAATTTTTAAACCAATGATACAATACGCTTGGTTCGCGGTTGGACTATGCAACGATAGTGAAATTTTTGGAAATGTAATTAAAAACAAATGTTCATGTGATCAACAAGTATTTATACGATGTGCAAGGTGTTTCGTATCTTTATGTTTTTTTTGCTTCGATGACAAATACTACTGCTGTACATAACAACAACTGTAAGTATTCTATTATAACTATTCTACTTTTGTTAGTAAATAAATACATGTTATCTATAATTCAAAATACAATTTTATGCGTGAACTTTAATCGATTGAAATTAATAATATAAATATACAATGAAAAAAACATAATACAATTGAAAAAAAATACATTCGTCGGCAGTAATTGAACACTGGTCGTGCGCCTGAAAACTTGGCACGGTACCGCCGCGCCGCGCTACACAGGCTATTATAGAAATCCAGACAAAATGCTGTTTTATACGAGAGCTATGAAACTTTAATCGTCAATATCTCGAAAACTATTGAGTATCTGCCCCTATAATGGTATATATTCGTGAACAGGAGAACGAGATCTATAAGTGTGCAAAGTTTCAGCACAATAGGTGACCCGAATGTCGCGGCCTCCCCTTGTGAGCCAAAATCATTTTTCATGAAAAGTGCGAAAGTAACAGATGGGCAGAGTATATTGAAAAAAAGGTATTACAACGTCGAGAAATGATTTATAATTTTCTAAAAGTTTCTTACAATAAATGCTACAGCTATAGTGCTAATAATTGTTGACTGACCCTCGTACAAGGCTAGCGTCTACTAGCGGTAAAAAATAATGTTACACGAGATGCGACGACCAACGCGGATTGAATATCGTCAGTCGATCCCGCGGGAGTACACTGGTTACATGCTCTCCCGGTCTAATAGTGATCAAAACGAGATCATAGTATTACGCAACGCGCATCGAACCCACCATTGATACAGCCCTCTGGACAAGGGGTCGTAAAACGGGGATGAAAATCGACACGACCCCATTGAGTTTTCCTCTTTGTCTTATTCGCAACTGCCCCCCATTCTTCTCCCCTGTCAGTTTTTCTCACTCTCCAACTGTCTCGCTCACACTCTGCCGGCCTCTCCTTCGCTCCGTCCCTTTTATTCCCGGACCGTCACAATAATTCCATTGTTTCTGGCAATTAAGCGACAGGAGACACGAGTCAAAGAGTCCATCGGGCTGCGAGGGGGTTGGTAGGGAGCAGAACACCCCCGAGGACCTGGTGCAAAGTAGTTTCGTGTCCAGGACACGGGATCGCATCTCTCGATCGAGACACGTGATTGGCCGCTATTGTGCCACCGGTGATCTCCATGATTCCGAACAAAGGAGTCGTCGGTCGGTCGGCTGTCATGCAGCTCCCCCACTGTCTTCCGGTTGGTTTGAGTTATCCGGCGCGAGGATACACAGCCCCGCGGAGGTTTGGAAACGACGAGATTTCCTATGAAATTTTACTTTGCTCAGTCTCTGTTTGTTTTGCGTTTTCGTTTTCGTTTTCGTTCCCGTTCCCGTTCCCGTTCCCGTTCCCGTTCCCGTTCCCGTTCCCGTTCTCGTGCTTCGGGAGATCTTTCCCCTGTGTCCAGGATGTCCTCCAATTAAACGATCAACCCGCAATAGGACATGTGTGTTCTCTCCCGGTTTGCTAGAACTGTTCTCGATTTTTATTCACTCTCTTAATTTTTAGTACACTGCGGTGCACGACTATAGCGCCATCCACGTTTCTAAGACTTGCACTTTAAAAGAATAATTCAAGAGAACGTAAGACACATAAGGGAATTGATCAAAAATGTATTCTAGTAGGAATTTTCGCTACCTTTGGTTTTAATGTTATTGTTTATGTCATACAGTAAGAATTTATACAGTTCCTTTATGCCTTCCTTAAAGCTATAGTTCGAATATCTTCAGTAATGAGTGAAAATACGCAAATGAGATGTTTCTCGTTGTAAAAATAAATACACAAATCGACGAAACACAATTTTAAAGTGCGCCTTTCCTCAAATATGTATTCGTACATGGATGAATGGTCGAAATCAAAGTAACTCCACATGGTTCAGGGTGTGACTTTTATGCACTTGGTTCGTGAAGGGTCCGATAAGACATAGAATTGTATAGAGCGTTACTATACGATGTAAACAATAACATTTATGATTGTAACAAGTACAACATTTTTGGAACACCCTGTATATCGGTGCTAAACTGTAGCACCATCTTTATTTTTAACACACTTTAGAGATTTGCATTAATTTTGTCACTTGAAATATTAAAAGTGTGCTATTTTTTTTTTTAATTTAATGCTATTTAAATATTTTAATAATTTTCACATAGCGATAATTTGTTATTATATTAATATTGTCAACCCTTCTGTCATATTTGTCCAACACATTTTCGGTAGTATTCTTCACTTTTCACTTTAGTCGAATTGTCCATAGTCGTTTCATGGCACACAATTTTGGAGCATAGCCGAATATACTGTGACCACAAAAGAGTTAATGCTCCAGATAAAAACTTGAAAAAATATAAACAAGCAAATTACGCTCGTCGCTCATTCGACTTTTTCTTGCAACCTGTTTACTTTTAAATGCCGCGTTAAAAATTCAACGCGTGGTTTAACATTGTTTTTTCGGCACCAAGTAGTTCTTTTATACTTTTCTTTTCCTTTCCTCTTCGTTTTTATCGTTTCCTCGCGCTCACTTCTTCCTGTATATAATTAACCGTTTAATGACTTAATATTGTCGACAGTATTAAGATTATTAACAGTGTTTAGCGATTGCGTGTTAAAATGGAGTTCCTGTCATGCTTACTACGATGTTATTTAAATTCTTATAAAAGATATTTAAAAATTACATTGCATACAACGATTACTACAAACTATGCCAATTTCAGCGAGACATAAAATCCTTCTTCTCTTTTTCGCTCTTTTCAATGTTTTGTAAAGAAATTCTGAGTGACTTAGGACCACCCACATGCATGTCGGAACTTACTTCAGATTTTAAGAATTTATAGTCAAAATTTCAAAAAATTTCAACGACATCGAAAATTCGACTTTAGTTCGTGTTTTCACGGTTTCGAACCACTGTGCGTCGGGCGCGGCTGATCTGACAATGAGTCATACACAGCACATGTTTAAACATGTATGAAAGCCCGACCGCGCCCGATGGAAGGTTAAGTAAAGGATAAACTTCCGAAAAGCCCATACCTCCGATTTTTTTTATACTCTGGATTCTTACGTATTTTGACGGGAAGTATGTACACCCGTAAATTTTAACAAAATAACAGATTTTTCTAATCATCTTTTTCTGCAATATTCGCATTTTTATCTTTTAGAGATATTATTTGCAGAATTAAAAATTTTATCCATTCATAACCAAAAGAGTAGCCAATATTCGGAACTAGAAATATTTTAAGTAAATATATTGATGTTTGGGAAAGGAAACTTAAAATTAAGAATGTAATTTGTTGTCAGAGATAAAAATGATACCGTTGCTTCTTAATTGTTGCTCTTGCTTCACTAAGTTAATCGTTTTTTGTTTATTAATCTTTAGGTAGAAATAAATTTTGATTTCTCCATGACTGGCAAAAAGCACGTTTGAGTGCCATTTCTGAAAACCTTGGACGTTGAAAAACGGGCGAGAATGTGGCTACGTCCCCTTGCAAAGTTTGATCGACGTTTGATAGTCAGCATGATCGATAGAGAGTTAAATTTAAATTCACCAAGCCTTTCACGATAGTTTGACAAAGGAATCGAGAATGCGGATACTTGAATGCTGCATCACGATGTCGCTCCTGATCACGCTATCTTCGTGGCCGAATTTTTCACCTCAAAAAGATATTTCGGTGGTTTTGCGTTCTCCATATTCGTCAGATATGGCCGAATTCCAACACTAAAATTGTACCTCAAAGTTAGTTTTTTCGAAAATTTAGATAATGCGTGTGATATTTCAAAAGAGCAATTTTGAACGTTTCGAAGAAGTTATCTCTGATGTGTAATTTAACTTTCCATAAAAGCTTTAGTAGTATCAATTTCATTAAAGAAAGTCTCTTATTTATTGTTAGTTAAAAAAAATATCTCCGCAGGGTGTCCCAAAAATGTATTTCGTTGAAAAGGGTCATTTGAGAAAACTTTTCTCTTTGCGAAAATGTTCTCTACGGCTTCGTTAAGAAATTATTAACGAAAAACACGGACCAATCAGAGCGCAACTACAATAGACGGATTGCGGTACAGCCAATGCTAGCAACTGGCTCAGCGCGAATTGCGCTCTGATTGGTCCGTGTTTTTCGTTAATAGCTCTTCAACTTTAAATATCTCTTTTAAGGACATACATTTTTGCGACACCCTGTATTGAACTAATTTGCATGGAGATCTGCAATCTATTGATCATGTTCGAACTGCCTGGTTCATAATTTAATTGTAGCGATTCAATTAAAAAGCCAATCTGAAAGGCAGTGAAATGACTGAAATATCATCACTCTCATTAGATTGCAGATTTTATGCATTTATGAAAAAAATTATTGGCGAAATTCAAACCAGTAAAAATACAAAAAAAACGTAGACGGTTATTGTTGTATTATTGTTGTCTCATTAACATTATTAAGAGACGAAATGAACTTTTTGTCTAACTTTTCTTTCTTGTAATATAAAATTGATTCACATTCACAAAAACAGTCCCTTTCAGAATAATTAAGAAAATCAATTCCTGATAAGACCATTTTCTAATGTATTTAGTAAATAAAACCATAACCTTAATTTTATAATAATAATAAGTATGTATGTATGTATGTAATGATATTTGGTCCCCTCAGGGTTTCAAATCCATTCCACCACTTCTCCCTTTACCTATCCTCAACTATCACCTAATTTCCAATTTCAGCGGGACCTACTTTTTATTAAGGTGGGTTCCGAACCACCTATTTTGCCAACATCACGTGAAACGCACCCAGAGAGCCACTTCCCGGGTTTTTACCGAGTGGTCACCAATCCTAGTGCGTCCCCCGCCCTACGCCGCTTTACTTCGGTGATCGAACGAGAACCGGTGTTTTCAGCGAGGCAATGGTCGTTGACATAATAATAATAAGTAATTCATTATAATTAAACAGTCAACGACCATTACCTCGCTGAAAACACCGGTTCTCGTACGATTGCCGAAGTAAAATAGCGTGGGGCGTGGAAGGCGGCTTGGATGGGTGACCGCTCGGTAAAAAACCGGGAGGTGTCCCTCTTGGGTGCTTTTCACGTGTTGTTGACAAAATTGGTGGTTCGGAACCCACCTTAATAAAAAGTAGGTCCTGGTGAAATTGGAAATTAGGCGATAGTGTGAAGAGTGGTAAAAGGGGGAGAAGTTGGTAAAATGAATTTGAAACCCTGCGGAGACCAAATATCATTACATACATACATACATACATTATAATTAAACATAATGGTACACTAGTGTAGTTAGTACTGAATAACAACAGAGGAAGAGAACGCTTAAAAAGCAAGCTTTTACTATAGAAAATCTAAATCTTATTTGATATCCTACTTCACGTTGAATCACGACTGCTAACATTACTAGCAAGCATTTGAACACAATCTTTTGAAAAATTCACTTATATTGATCCTCAATAGTTAAATCTAGATTTTGCACCACTGTTGTACTTTTTCCAACAAAATGTTTAAATTTGGACAAATAATTGCGTCGTCCATGCACGGATGACCCAGTAGCCGACGCGACGAAAAATGAACTGTCACCTTCGTTTCTCGGGAAAATACTGCAGACAGAGAGCATCGTTGTACTGTGTACGTCTAAAACACGGCGAAACTTTTCCCGCTCTCGGATGTCCTGTTTTGGATCTCGCGATCCTTCGATGGATTTCTGAGTGCTGCTTCCGTCAGAGATCGTCGAGAAGGGTTCCCTGCCCCCGGAGCGATATTTCTTGTCTCGTCAGGGCGGTTCATCACTTTCTCACTTTTCACCAGTTAGCCTCTTTTGTCTTTTGCTATTCCTCGTGTTACCATGACCGCGATCGATGCTCCTCGAGGAAGAACGAAGTTCTCATAATATGTATCACCGGTCGGAGAGAGAGACCAAAAAAATAGTACTTCGTGCAGTGGGATATACATATGTGTTGTATGTACATATGTATTATGTATGCATTGGGTCATTGCAGCAGTCTTGATACGTTTCAGTAATTGTGCATAATAGGGGTACCCCCCACCGATTTCGATGATTTTTGAATATGTTGTAAAACTCAATATTCTGAACAACTTTTTCCTTACATGTAATCGTCGCTCAGCCTTAGTTTTTGAGATATTTGCGAAAAACTGCAGCTACTACTACATTGAAATTTGCTTATACGTGCACGTCCGAGCTGTGCGTATGCGTCAGTATGATGCGACCGCTCGTCAACTGTTTCACTAGGATTGTCGAACGATCTACAATATACCGTGTAAACTTTTTCAAACGGCTAACGACTGTGGATAACCCGAAAAGTTTATTTTAAGAGCGTGCGACAATGACATTTGTTTGAGTTAGGTTTGGCTAGATAACTGAAGTTGTTGTTAATCTGGAAGTGGAGTTAGTTTAATAATAAAC
>CM052205.1:15853962-15918349 GCA_028454225.1 Lasioglossum leucozonium | reverse complement strand
TATTTAATCAAGAAGAAATGACACCAGTCATCAATGATGATAGCGACCATGACTGAGGACAGTATTAAAGACTGAAGACATCACACGAGATATTTATTTCCATCCGTCAACGATTATTACGATAAGTGCTTTTAAAATTAATCAATTGCTCCGAAATTATTTTTTTACATATTTAACCTCAAAATATTTTTTAAATATTTAAATATTGATTCTAAAAATATTCTATAAAAGTATCATTGATTATTATATAGTTAGAAATAAAAAAAAAAAGAATTAAAAAAGAAAAAAAAAGTAGTTACATGACGAGACGAGAACCTAGTATACGCAGGTTGACAGACAAGCGCCCACCGCACTGACCCAACCGGGCTGTTGGAAACACAGTCAATATTTTCAGATGTTATGCGCTGATGCAATAGAATACTAATCAAGTTAATTCCATTGTTTAATTATTTCTGTGAAATGTTAAAGGTTTATCAGTGTCTAATAGGTTTACCAATTAAATAAAACGTAACAATTTGAAGGTGAGCAAGGTTTTTCGCGGAAAAAAACGTCGAAAAAATCGGTTTTCATTTTTTTTGACAATGACGCACCTGGAGGAAAAATATGAAAAAATTCATGAATGATACTTATAATAATACATCGGTATTGCAAAAAAAATTGGAGGTGTCAACCTAGAACGTCCATGTGAAATCTGCATTTTTTCGATTTTTTTGAGGTTTTTGATTTTTTACAAGCAGGATTTTCAATCTAAAAATCTAAAACCAATTGCAAAGTATGTATTTGGATGCTTGACATGTCTCAGATTTTTTTCAAAATTTTTTAACATCGTTAACTAGGGAAAATAGGCCAAAAACTGATTTTTCAATATTACCCCATAACTACCCTCCCGATTGAGATACAGGGTTAAAATTTTGCACAGTATGTTTTTTTTTGATGTCCTATCGAATGGCGCATTCCCGATATTATTCGGTTCAAGGGCATTTTTGACCATGTTATCCGGCTATACCCTTTGTCGAGTTAACGGTCGAAGGCCCAACACGTGGACGTCAGCTGAAGTTCCGCTATTTTTCTGACCGTACCGTCCGTCCTTTATGAGTATATGACTATCCTTTCCCTCAAGTAGGTATGACGGATGGTAACGGTCGTGCGCTTGTCCCTTCGCAGGAGATTTTACAACGTAACAATAGTCTCAGATAAAAATATTGAAATATCATTCTGACCAATTGTAATTTTTTCGAAAAATTTTAATTCTGTCAGCTAGTAAACTTATTTAAAAAATTTTTAAAACATCATTTTCTCAAAAAGTATCCGAATATTACTGTGAGTGATCCTTCAAGTTCGCGTTTATTAGCACTTCACCGAAACCAGTGGCAAAACTACTTACAATACCGCAAGACCCTGCATTGCGACGGCACGTAATCGGAGTAATCTCGTAATTTCACAAAAATTATTTCTAATTTAAATTAAATTAAAAGTACACTGACAAAAAAACATTCTTTTTGCGTTAAAAGGTATTAAAAATCTCAATTCTATAAAAATATTAAAAGAAAAAACGGGGCTCAAAACTATATTTTCCGCTACTGCTGAAACCAATTAAAAATGTTCGCTTTCAACGACAGTTGTGGTTGAAACGGTACAGAATCATGCAAATACACAAGGGCAATGAGAGACGCGCATTACGAAAGTAGCGTATCAAGCAATCAGATAAACTTTCATGGTTCCCCTTTTCCGCCAGCATGATGACTAGCATCCATCTTTGAACGTGTTTATCTTGGCAGCGGTGGTTGTGTGTCTTATTTTCCCCCAAAAGTTCGACCTCCCGTGCCAAGACTCACGAACGGAAATCATTTTCCACCCCTGGAACGGGGGATGCTTTCACGGAAATCGTTTCCACGGTCGGTAAAGCGATAACGGTGCCAAGCATTAAGGATCTCTCGGTATTTCAATCGGCCTTGAAATTTCGATCACCGTTTTCTATCAGTGGAAAAAATTAGGAAATTCGCCGCGGCCGCTGTTTATTTAATCGCGACATCATTATCGAGTCACGCGCGACTCGCCCAACGAGACTGGAATTGACATGCGACATTTTCCGCGCGAAAGGAACATGTGCTTGAAGCTGTTGAAAGATAAGTTAATTGGATTTTGATGACCAAAGATGGACGGGCAAATCACTACAAATTACTCGGAAGCTATAATTGTTGTATCTGTTATCTTTATTGAATTGTCATTGTATGTATGTATTTTCTATCTTCATTTATACTTTTATTATCTCCAGAACGTTATTTGGAAGAATGTTTCATACAAAACTAATTATAATAGACATTTGCAATATTATAATTAAAATATCTCCCAAAGATAGCTTTGTAAGTACATCAACAAGACATTTTTCAGTGTAATACATTTCAAACAATACAAAATTGAAATAATTACAGCAATAATAAAATCGTAAGTATCAAGTATACTTATTATGTATAAGTATCTTTACTTGACAATGTGTTGTCAGTATATCAGTTCGGTGATTTCTGTTTAACAATCGCGTAGAACACCGGTGTGGAAATTCGTGCTCGACGCCGCGTCAACCGTTAATTAAAAATTAACTCGTCAAAGTGAAGAGCAGTGCGCTCGGCACCATCCGCCCAGTGGGGTTTACATTTTCTAGCACTGCTGAAGTATTCTCAAAATTGTTCGACAAACATAACATCAGTTTCAAGCACAGCGAAGTGCATACAACGCTTCCCGATGCAATGCCTGCACACACGATACACATTCCATGTATGTACTACGAACATATTACCTGTAACTTCCTGAACCAAAAATGCTTTTAATCGACTTGGTTAGACTAACTATGTCCAAACTTTGCTCGATATTAGCAAATTTATTATGTTCCACGCTATTATATATTTTTATAATAAAATGCCTAATATTTTCATCCGTAATATTATAACTAACATCAACAATTTTAAATTGGGATTTGTTAAAGTTATAATTTCTGCAACATTCTATTTATATCACTTTTTCTATATTTTTAGAATGGTCGACAATTTATTTAGGTCAGAATTACGTCACAGTGTTTTCTTAAAAATTTCTTTTTAATTTTCTACCAGATAGCTGTGTTTCTTATCACGTCTCGAGTTATGGCAAGATCGTTTGTTCTTTTGCGTCGAAGTCATCGTATTGTACCTCGATATTCACATCGTTTACTTTCTGTGCATTCGTTTCTTTCCCATTCTTCCGTGTAGTGTTCCACTCTTATTGGAATGCTTATGTTACATCTTTCATAGCGTCTTCGCGATTCTACAATTATTTATCCTTTTATTTTGTCGTCATGTGTTATACTGGGCGTTTACTTAGCTGTCTTATTTGGTATTCGTATGTGCCAATTGTGTAGTTTAAGGTTGACAGGAAAAATGCCACGAGGCAAAGAACTTTACGACAGAGAAATGGCGAAGATTGATGTCTTTCGTGTTCAAGATAGAGGTTACAGCTACAATGTGATAAAATCGCTCGTTCCAAAAGTGCTACTGCGGACTGCGATACTAAAAGACGTAATCACATTGAAGAGACGCATCCAAATCGATCGACGACGCTTACACCTCGGGACGAGCGAAAAATACTTCGTTTTATTTCCAATTCTACTAAATCGTGATTGCAATGTAACAGGAATCTGAAAAATGCAGTTTACGTGTTGACTGTTTTACAACCTCCAAAAAGTCCAACAAAATCAAAGTAATTTAGTTAAAGAAACCAAAGCTGGATATGTTAAATTTATCATGGTGATTATTTTTTTTTTTTTTTTGTTATTGACCGCCCTTGGTATTATAAAGCGACTTTATATTGTTCAAGCGTAAAAGAAAGTGCTCTCTTAATGGCAGTGTGTCAAGAACCGCAAGAGCAATCGGGGTAGTAGCCCAATGCCACATTTTAATTTTAATATCCCTTTCTTCCGCAAAAGGAGAGATGGCCGAAGGTAGAATATAACCCAACGTTTCAAGCACATAACTCCTCCACGTCCGCGAAAGATACACGCGAATCTACATCATTTGACTTTCCGAGAACGATGCTAGGACGCGATAAATTCCGCTCTTCCTTCCCTCTGTCGTACCTTGTACCTCGTACGGGTTTCAGGGTGTCTCTCCTCCCACGAATGATTTATTAACTTTGCCGCGTGACCCGTCACAAACTGAAAATGTTCAGCCCCACGGTTCCGTATCGGGCGGAACCGACGTCGTTTATTCGCGAACCCTTTCTGCGGCCAGCCAAACCAATTAAAATGAAAATCGTTCGTTTCTCCGGCCAGATACGGCCGTCTTATCTTCGCCGGGCCGCGTGATGCGAATGTAAATACTGTTCCCAACAACAGATGCCAGTGTTTCGATTCCACGGGACCGGCAATTTGTCCCTACGACGACGCTTCATCCGCGTCGTAAGGTAAATGTCCCTGTCCGCGACAACCAGTTGCTCCGTTCGAGTTATTAAATATTAAATTACATAAAACCCTGCGGATACTTATGTGGAACCGAAATTTTCTTCGTTAGTAATTAGCAGACAGCGGACTTTATGCATTTATGACAAAAATTAGTATGTAGGTGTAATTTAAAACAGTAAGAACATTAGAAGAATTTAAATATGCTGTTATATTATTTTCAACCTATTAAACATATTAAGAAAGAAAATTTTCTATTTCTCTACAAATTGTTGAAATTCGATCTCCTATGTCCTATGTATCAAGTTAAGCGATGAATACAGAAGACATTTGTAGGTCTCTTTGGATAAAAATTATAAATACAGAAATGCAAAAGAAAATCAATGCTGACGGTAGTACGAGTAGAACAAAAATATTTGGCTGCTCAGTTCTACAGAAAAAGAATAGAGAGAAGAATAAATATTATAGCTGCAAGGAACAGGCTTCCTTCGTCAGACTGGTTACTCTAGCATAGACGGTATATTTCTACAAGTTACTGTCTGTTGGCAATATTTTAGAACTTGGAACATGCAACAACAAGAACCGGTACAAAGTTGTTCGTGGTTGCTTAACTCCTTGTTATTGTACATGATGTCAAGAAATGAATAATATTATTTTCAGAATATGATTAATTCATAAAAATCGGTCAACGTTGCAATGAGTTAAGAACGTTTAAAGATGGTAAAACTTGCAGTTCTTCTCAAACTGCAATAAATGTAAAGACACATATCTACAGAACCTTTTAGTATTTTTTCAAAAAGGTACAAATCGTGTGATCCTATATTAAAAGTTATCGTTATTTCAAGAGCGTCCGAATATTAATGGGAGTCACTATACCTGTGCAGCATCAGAAGTTTCGCGCCCTGTAGGGTTGTCTACCGAGGGCACGAAATAAATACTGGATTTTACGTTTGATGTAAAGATGTGTTTGTTAGCATACGAGAAATAGTAACGCCTGTTCCCGTGCATCCCGCGTACAATGGTTTTCAGAAAACGGCAGGTGATAAGTTTTCCGCTAAAACAAGCGGCCGTGAACGCGTCATGGAATCAACGGGTTCGTTATATAAGTCCTTTGAAAGTCGGCAGTGTAAGTCGTTCATGAAAATGAACGATAAGTGCGCATCTAGCGGCGATATAATTATGAAGAAAAGGTGGGTGCACGGGTAGCACGAACACGCGTCGCGTCGTGTCGCTTGGCGTCGCAGCCAGCACCCGGTTTAGGTCTGCGCGGAACGATACACCGCGGTGCATTATGTTCGCGGTTCCTAGTTCGAGGACACTCGAGACCAGGTGTAGGTTGAAGGTTTTGAAAGAGGCCCTGTAGCCACGTACAACGAGGCCTCTGTTGCAATTGCACCGGGGTTGCGATGTAGGTCGGCCCTCTTAATAGAGCAAAGAGACGGCCAAGAGGAAAAGTAGGTGGGATGAAGTAAGATTAATTAAGGCGACGCTTAATCCATTGCAATTTCTTTTAAAGATTTCCGTTACTCCGCCGGCACCGCTTTATTTTAGCCCTGCGCAGCCCCCGATACTCGAGACTCCTCATTGGCGAGTGATGTATCTAGGCGAAAAGCTTTTTTCCTGAAAAAATAAATACAATCACACGACAAATGCTCACTTTATTCAAATAACTATAGATTGTCAAAAGTCATCATTTTGCAGATCATATGTTTATACCTTTTTTCAAACCAAATTCATTCTTTTGCAAATCAAGTTTTGCTACAAATTAACTCATTCTAATCAAAATCAACTTATCGTTCCGAAATTCTAAATTTTATTCCGTGTAACAATAAACATACATAAAAATTTTCTTTAACGGTATACATTCTTTTGTACATACGTATTTATATAAACAGTGTGACATTGTAAGGAAATAATCGTTGGAACAGAATGATCAATAACTTCCACCGAATGTTAATAGTAGAGCTAGTACCTTTACCTGAGTATATGAGATATCCGGGCACCCAACTACACATGAGACTTCCAGGTAGAGAAAAAATGCCCGGCTATCCGCTATCTTATGAGATAATCGAGTACGCGGGTAGCCCACTATCTCATGAGATAGCCGGGTAGCCGATTGTCCTAGGGCCGGCCCTGGTCCGGACAATCTATCAAATACAATACAGTATAAACGGGTGTAACTTTAAATCGCGTTATATCAGAAATATAACATAGACTCTGATTCAAGATTCACGATCGATTAATGGAAACGCTCGAGAAAATTGAGACGTCGATATTGAACGGTATTGATTTATGACAGAACGGACGCTTATTGAAGGATTTGTTTCGTTGAAGACAATATTTCTCACAAAAGTTGCACAAAATGAAATTCCTTCGTGGGCTAGTCGCAGCTATGTCATGAAGAGGAGCTCTAAAAGGACTGCTTGGGAAGACTTGCACTTCTCGCATTATCGAAAAATGCTGTCAAGGAGATTCCTACGAAAAGGCTGCGGCCCCACTGCAACGTCTTCTACCCCACATTTTCCGGTTCGCGAAAAATCCGTTATGAAGTCTCTTCCCAGCAAATACCGGGGGGAACGATTTCGCTAAATCTTGAGATCACCACTGTATTGATCCAGGGAAAACGGATTGTCAAAGGCAAAGCCCGTTTCCATCTGATTTCCATCTTGGAATTCAGGAAATTGAGAAACGAAAAGTCCCACTCCGCGCTTCCGGAGAAAGTAAATAGAAATAATTCGATTCGCTGATTCGCCTCGTTTCTCTTTCCTCCAGATGCGTATTTCATATATGTACTAATCTTAGCGCACTTTGGTGAGCACCAATCCAGCACTGTTCTCGCAGATAACACAACAATTTGGATCAATTGTGTTATTTCATACAGTTGGGTGGTCAAGTTATTAGAGACACAGTATGAAAAATATGTTTATTTTTAATGAGTAGACTACAGGGTTTATCTATCTATTTAAAATTCCTGTTGTATTATTTCTACCTCATTGCAATCACTCGGCAAAGAAATAAATATCTTTTTAGCTTCTGCGTCTTGTAATTAATACAGAACATTTTTATTTTGTATAAATATCATCAGTCTACTAATGCGACAGACAGTGTTGCCTAGTGTTGACAAATGTAAAAAAAAATATCTTCGACGTAACTGTGGTTTTGTTTCAAAATTCTATATTACGTGTTATTAATAATAGAAACTGACAATGTAGTATCTGTTAAAGCAGAAATTAATTATTTAATCAAGTAATTAAATATAATTAATATAATAAATACGCATGTAATTGAGAGTCCTTTATATAAACAAATGTTCATCAATATATGTATACAATAATTTATTATATATTCACTGAAGAATTTATTATTCCCTGAAAATTACTAATTAAAAAAAGAAGAATGTACAAATGCTGTTTTATTATTTTCAGCTTATTAAAATTATTAAGATAGGAAACAATTTCTGTTCAGCTTCAGATTCTCCTCAATCGAGGCAGAAAATGTTGCATAAAGACCTGCAATCTAACAATTATTAATAAATTAATTATTTATTCAGTTTCTGGAAATGTTTGTATTTTCCCTCTAGTAGCGACAGACCGACACAGGTACAATTTTAAACCGTGTTTATTTACATCAACGATGCATACCTTTGTTTGCACACGCTTCGAATATCGGACGTGATTTCTCACTTAATTCACTGGGTGAAATTCCTGTTGTCATTGTGAATTTATTTGCTGACCCAAACAATTGATATTTATTGTTCGCTTAAATGTTGTGGAGAAAATATGTGATTTCAGACCATTCAAATATGTGTTCACGAAAATACACGTGTTTTTATTATGGTGGGAAATATTTCACGCGCAATATGTAATTAAGTAGTTTAGCGGCAGAACGAGTGGAAAGTGCATTTTCTTATTCAATCATCGTTTTCTATTCGATAGTAAAACTTTAAGAAGCGTCATAAAAATTTTGACAAATATTTTCCAGTGTTCGTGAACACAAAACACGAGTTCCCGTTGATGTAACATACTGCAGCGATGCGCCGCGAAGGCGGATGTTAGGGCACTCAACATTTCCTGACGATAAATAATGGGTCCAAAGCAATATGATAAACCAGTCTTTGTTAATCGTTTTTCGTTGTCCGCGCAATTCGTTTCTGTAATCAGAAGTTGCTAGAATACTAACGCGTCGACAATCACATTGGTCATACATACATATATGCATAATGAGTGTCACAGTTTTTCGACCAAATTTAGAAATTAATTCTTACTGTAATATATTGGAAATATATTACATTACATATATTATTTTCTGATCGAACCCAGCGCCGATATCAAGTTCATTAAAATATGGTATATTGGAAAGTCTTAAATTTTTAATTAGGATTCAATAATGCCCAAATTTTCTTTACCAGTTTTGATTTTCTAAAGGACTGTAGGGCGTCAATTATCCGAATTAATTGGGACCGAGGTGGTTTGGACCATCGAACAGTTTCTTATCGAGATTGCTCATTGATTGGTTTAGACAATCGAGATTACTTGGAAAAAATAGTTTACACATTTCGAATTTCCACGAATGTGTGTGGAAAATTCTAATTCAGATAGTTTAATGTTGGTGAAAAAAATTGATCAAAATTGATAAAAAAGATAAATCCGTATCCATACGTAAGTACACGGTGCTGTGCGGTTTCGGAAATCAGTGAAACGAGAGCGGCGAGTGTCGTACATTGGGCAGCACATTATTCGACATCGTGGTGGCTTTTAATGGTTGCGTGTTGCGGCTCGCATATGGTCGACGCCCGTTTCGTTCCCTTTTGATAAGGAACAATTATAGGCGATAGTCAGAGAGACGCCCCTCACAGGACGCCCGCTCTAATATACCGGGTGTCTCAAGTGGTCGACGTGTACCATCGAACTGAAAACAATAGGCTCTCTTATTCACCCCTGCTGTTTGCCGGGCTCTTTGTGCCAAAAAAACGGGCTAAATGCACCGTTGCGCGTTGCACCGAGGCTTACGCAGGCCGATGAAGCTCGAGGATATCGCGGATCATTTCCTTCGACCTATCGGGCTCCTTACCGAGCTTTACTTGATTTAATTGATCACGCTATGTCGCGTGTTAAGGGGACAATCTCATATAAACGCTGCAAAATTCAAAAATTTTCTTAAAAAATTTTTTCTTTAAATGACGCTATGTCTTACGTTATAAAGTATTTTCGTAATTGATTTAGCTGCTCTTTCGTTACACAGAACAATTTTTTATGCATTTTTAAGTACTCGTTTCTTATCAAGCTGCAATTTACTAAAATTTGCCAATTTTGTACAAAGTTGACAGTCTAAATATTAAGTTATAATTTGTTAGGAAAATGGTAACAATATGGTAACATTTTTTGGTAACAATAATTTAATTAATTATTATGAATATGAATGTCCGAAGTTAATGAAATACTTGCGAGCTAAATTTGTAATGATTTAGTTTAAGAGAAGTAGTGAATTGAACTTGATCAATAAATAGATTTATTTGGTCGGCTAGTCTATTGATTGAATCTCTATCCGTGGTAGTATTTATGCAGTAGCTGAATTTGCATAGGCCAGCTCTTCACGTGCAGTCATTTCACTGTAAAATGGTATCTTTCGGACATATGGTTTCGAAAATTTGCATTCGTTCCACGTAAAATGTAGAATAAAAAAGGGTCTGGACTAATTGAAAAACTCGAAACACGAATTGGATTTTTGTGTGATAGGGAAAACATGGCCGGTGGAAAGGCAAATACAAGCTGAAACAATGAAACGAACGTAAATAAAATGGACAACGTAAAAGACACAATTCGTACGAAAACTGTATCAATAATTAGGAAATAAAATTTTTAATAAAATTCGCGATATCATCCAAAGATCCAATTATTTATAAACTTTTGAAAATTTTCTTTTCCGACAGAACTTTTGTTTCGTTATTTGTTGAAATCTTGATAATTACGAAACTCCACCTAATTAAATAAATCCTCAAGTAAAACACAGCAACTTTACTACTTGTGCATATTTTTTTTTATTTCATTACATATATGTTACCTCAATTTTAGAATTGATTTTGTCAAATGAAACTGAAATGTTGTTTTTAGTTTTATGTTTGAAAGATTCAGAAAGTTTATAACAAATTATTCAGCGTGGTTTTAGTTGCAGTTAAATTTTTTTCTTCGCATTATCAACAATGCTTAATATTGCAAACGTGAATTCCAATTCACTCTGTTGATTACGTACGTGCGCAACATTAATGATGTAATGAGATAATAAACCTAACAGGTTCATAGATGGACCAAGGATTTTTATGCGAATTTACAATGCTAGACATTAATTTACAAGAAGTTAAATAATGTCAAGTTTATTTCTTAAATTTAAAGAATTACTACAATTAGTTGTCATGATTAATTAAATGAGTTCAAAATCATATTTTATTAGCGGTTACGTTTATCCAAATATTATTTTTAAAAAATTTTTACGTTAATTGTATTAATTACAGTTAATGTGTACGTTTAAATTTATGCTGCGAACAGTGTGAGTCCCCTACATAATTGAACTGGAGCATCGCATACTTAACCCCAGCACAATAATAAACTGTGACAATTTCTTTGACATAGCATAGCAACCTGATGAAGACTTTTAATTCGAGAACTGCACCTTTACGAGGGCAATTTGCAACTCAGTTGCCAAATTCGAGAACTTCGACACAATTGGAGACACAAGATAAAGTGGTAAGCCATGGAATACGAGGTCAACTGAAAACGTTACTCGCATAGCCGAAGTTCTACCAAATTCCCTTTGAATTGTGACCCTACTCTGATTTCCAATGAATAAATTGTCAGTACAGTAATGTCTCGCTATATGCGAAAGAAGTGTGCACGATATTTGTGAAAAATTTATCCCCACTATCTCGGAGTGTACCCTTTGAGAACCTAGAACCGTTCAGAATATTAATATATCAGTGGGAGGATACTAATCCGATCACAGGACTTTATTGCTACCAATTATTGCCTTGTGATACTTTTATTAATATATTCGTGATATTTTTCTGATTAAAATGAGATCAAACACGACATGGTGCCAAGTATATTTGCTTGTTCAATCGACGATTTAATGCAGCCTCGATCATTCAAATTGATTTCTCCATTACTTGAATGCGTGTTTCATATGCGAACAGTTCGATCTAAAGCGATTCATGTACATGTAACATAATTTATTATACAAATCGGTAAATACAAGGTGTCCCCAAAATGTTGTACTTCCACAAAAGTGTGTCTGAGATCATTTGAAGTAATTTTTTTCTTTGCGAAATTCTTCTCCGCGACTTTGTTGAGGAGTTATTAAAGAAAAAGCCGGCTACTGCGGACGGTTCCGGCTCGGCCAATGCCAACGCTGCGCTCAACGGGACTTGTCGCTGAGCAGAAATCTGTTCGCTCTAGTCGCGCTCTGATTGGCCCGCGTGTTACGTTAATAACTCCTCAACAAAGCCGCGGAAAACATTTTTGCAAAGAGAAAAGTTGTTTCAAATAATCTTACGAATCACTCTTTTCAAGGAAGTACAACATTTTTGGGACACCGTGTATAATTTAATTGTACATAACAGATAACCCTTGAAAAAGCAGCAATGTCATCCGAATATGATACATAACGCCTAGATACTTTATAATGTTTACACGTCATGCAAAATAAAAATTCTTTACCTGTATCGCAACGATTTGGAGTAAAATAATTTTGTTTGCAATATGTTTACTAGCTTAAAAATGATATAACAGTATCTTGAAATTCTTCTAATGTTTTTGTTATTTCAAGTTACATCTACTCATTTTTGTCACAAGTGCATAAAATCCGCTGTCTAGTTATAGATTATACTTTTCATAAAAAAGTTGGAAAATTTCTAAATAATTTTTTATTAAAAAGAAACATGTAAGCGTGTTGACACTTTACAATATCCTTATGTCTTATGTACAAAGTGCGAATACATTGCGGATGAGAAAAATCTCGTGTTTCTTCTCTCTGGTCCGTAAATTGTTAACGATTTAAGGATAATCAGAACCTCTGCTGGTGGCTGTTCTATGAATAGCATATTAGGTGCCGAAACCATGCATATCCTGCTAAAATTATGCCAGCATAATTCTTCCAGCCGTGGTAAAGACCGAAAGAAAGTGGAATGCCGAGAGGAATAATTCGGCTTGCGAAAGTTCTACAACATTAATGCTGCTTTTTCCCCACGCTTAAGAGAAAACGAATAACGAGGAACATTTTGAGCAACTTAAATAGAATTACACACTCGACAAAGTTTTCGAGCGGTTAAACAATGTTTGGTAAAATCATACTGCGGATTTATCAGTACGATCAACGGCGTAAGTAAAAGTTTCTGCATATTGAATGCACATTATCAGGTAATTTACTGAAAATTAATATTATTTTATTTAATGAAATTTTTGAAACGAACATTTTTTTACACAAATCGCAATATTTATTTCGAAAATTTTGAAAATTGCTCAAAATCTAACTAAATAGGGCCTCGTCATTTTTATAAGCTGAAACATTTTAATCGTTTTTGTGTTAAGTAGGATCTAACATACATATAGATAATATTCGTAATCTCTTCGACCTCTACTCTAAACTAAAAGCTAGTATACTGATTTATAGATATATTTCTAAAATTAAATGGAATTTCTCAAATTGAATTTTTTCCGCGAAATAGCTAAAAATATATTCAACGACTTCGTGCATACCACGTAGAAAAAAGATTTAATTCGAAAAAGTCGAGGGTGGATTAAACAAACAATGAAATTCCCTAGGGGACGTTTTTTCAAAATCCTGACTCTTAATAACCTGACCGGGGGTGCGGCGCGCATGCGCGAAACTGCACCCCCACCATCGGCCCGCGACAGTGGTCGGCGCGGCGTAGAGACGGACGATCTGGTTTCGCCTTTCGCCTCAGTGTTCCGCCGCGTCTTGCCTTGTGTACGTCCTTGTACGTCCGCTCGGTTTAGAACTCCTATTCATTCATGTTACTATCAGTGAGTTGTACCCCTGCTTGCATTGCGAACATTGTGCACCGCGGACACCTAACTCCCATCATGGATCACCGCCGGGACTATCGACTGGACACGGCAAGTTTTTAAACGAATTTCAATCACTGTGTGCCGAACGCGTTTACAGTTGAATTGTCATGCCCTCTCTCTCTCTCTCTCTCTCGCTCACACACACACACACACACACTCTCTCTCTCTCACACACACACACACTCTCTCTCTCTCTCTCGCTCGCAACAGTTTCAAACCGAATAGAAACTCATAACTTTACCCGGGCAATTATGAAAACAGAAAACAACTCTGAGAGAAATGTGCGATACCAAAGAAATAGTATAGAACCGGAACAGCGTTTCGAGTGAATTTATAAATATTTTTGTTCGGTTTTCGTGGCTGATATAACCTTGAAAAATACACTATGTACATAGATGTTTGTGGTGGCGTGAAGATGCAGTTCTCTAGAGTTTGAACTTATGTTTACAGTCATGTGTTTACATTGAGCTAGTGTTTACATGAAACCAACCTATTGGAAATGACAATCTTTTTTCTTTTGCATTTGTTGGTTTCTTTCGAAGATTGAAACGGTTACAGGAGGAACTGTTGTTATTCAAGTATTAGAAAAATAGTGTAAGCTGGTTTATTCATGGAATATTGTAGAAGTCGGTTCAGAATATTTTCAGATAAATCTTTTTTTTTAGAAGAAAGTGTTCTTCACGAGAGTTTCCAAACGAGAAAAGAATTCCCTAGGAATCGGAACGTTCTCTCGAGAGTACTTGCATCTAAAATAATGAATGACAAAGTTTCATTATTTTGCACTATAGATTATAGATTCATCGGCTTTTAGAGAGTTTATTTTGGGAATTACAGTTGTCCGGATGTTGATAATTAATTTTACAATTAGAGAGATCTATTTAAAATGGGTAAAAATATTTCAACTAAGAAATACAAATATTTGAAAATACTATTTCTTTGAACTGTGTTACGTATGTTTCATTTGAAATAGTAATTTATTTATGTATTACATGAAATACTAGTTGAAATACTTAATTAATTTTACAAATATGTAATAAGTATTTAAAACATTTTACAATATCAACTTGAAATTGAAATAAATATTTTCTGTATTGTGCGTGGAAGTAAACGCTTGTTCAACAATAATAGACTAGCGGCTTGTGCACTGCCTTCTAAAATGTTATTTTTATAATAATACAAAAATAACTACTACATCTTAAGAAAATGCTATTTCTAACAACACAAGTAACTATTTTCAATACGCGTTCTTATCTCTGCGACGTTCAAATAAATCTTGAAATATTATTTCATATAAACAAGAATATGTATTTCGTTACCTATCTCCGATACTTTTTCAAATATTTTTACCCAGATCTGTTTAAAATTCAATAGACTGACATAAAATACAGTACACTTAAGGGCCGTAACTGGCGATAATCATAATAAAAGTTCAACCATTCATTATAGTTGTCAAATTTCAAAATTGTAACTCTGAATATTCGCACACACGTAACATCGATACGTGAACATGCGCACTTGATTTATAATAAATGTAATTTTGATCAAGTACATGTGTCTTCCTTAATTAATAATTAATCAGTTAACTAGAGTTGCTGCGTTTCAATTAATTACACATTTTGATAATGAGAAATGTTTCGATATTCGCAAAATTTGATGAAAGGACATACCATTGGTGATGATGAATATAAATTATTTTATAATGAAAGATAAGGAATCGTGTGTGGAATGTTTTTGTTTATTAATTTTTTAATAGACAATCGCGAAATATGCATTCACTGTAATTCGATGATTACAGCATGATCATTTAGGACTCAATCGTACTTTGTATTAAGTAAATGCATTATAATATCATTTTCACAAAATGGGTAATTGAGCCTACAAATTTTGGTGCGATTGCATCGTTATATAAAATTTAAAAACTTTCGAAATTAAAAATATAATAAATATTTTGAAAAATTAACTGCAAAAACTTATAACATGAATTTTGTGCTACCTTTTTCAAATAAGTTCGCACTTAACCTTTGTCTTTTTTTGCAAATATTCTAGACTGTGTTGTGGAGCTTGATTTATCACAAGAATATTTTAATTACTGTCAAATTATACAGTTCGTACTAAAACGAGGCGCAAGTTTGTAAGGAGGAGCGAAGTGTAGTAAACTGCAAGCACGCTTAACAGTGTCTTAAGGAAATTTTCGGTGGAATTAAAATTTTTAATACCGAAAGTTTGACACCGAAATTTTATCTAAGGAATTACCGGTAGTTAATTATCGCTTCCCAAATATCCTTGCTTAAGCGCTGTCTGAATTCTTAATTTGTCCGAAAAGAAACTTTCCTTTGTCAGATTATTGAATAAGTAGCAAAATCTTGCAACCTCGCGTTTCACTAAAAAAAAACTAAACTGTTTTATACATATTATACCCCACCTTCTACATAAGAGAACAAACGATTTTTCTCAAATATCAACACGACATTGTGTGTCGAACATTAATTTATTATGCTAAATAAAAAGCTATTTATGCTAAATAAATAAAGGGCAAATTTATGATAAATAAATAAAGGGCAAATTTATGATAAATAAATAAAGGGCAAATTTATGATAAATAAATAAAGGGCAAAAAAAGAGAAGAATATTTAGGTTTTTAAAAATTAAATTTTTGTTATTGAATACAATCCACTCGAATTTTATTTGACAAATTAATTCTGAAACTTAACTTATCCATACTAATTTCGTTCCTGAAGTGTCGTTAATTTTAATCAATTAAGCTTGAATAAGTAGTAGGATTTTTTAAACGTTTATTAGCAAAAAATTAATTCACTACAAAAATATTCACGCATAATTATTAGTATTGCGTACGAGGCACGAAGTATCGATTTCAAATAACAAAACAGACTGTAGCGGTTCCACTTAAATTTCCAATAAACTTTATTTATACCTTGATAAATTTTATAAATACAAAACGTTCACGTAAATATTTTGCGTAAACTCGTTTTTATTATTTCTCTAAGTATTTTGAATTTACCATTTATGATACACATCAGACCGTAATTAATAAGTAG
Source organism: Lasioglossum leucozonium (assembly GCA_028454225.1). Classification (NCBI taxonomy): domain Eukaryota; kingdom Metazoa; phylum Arthropoda; class Insecta; order Hymenoptera; family Halictidae; genus Lasioglossum; species Lasioglossum leucozonium. The sequence continues at coordinate 15,901,790 of CM052205.1, read as the reverse complement.
ACAGCGGATCTTTATGCAAAATAAAAATCTTCTACCTGAATTGCAATAAACAGTGAAATATAAACTTTATCTTTCTTAATGTGTTCAATAGGTTGAAAATAATATAACAGTATCTTTAAATACTTCTGCTTTTTATTGTTTTTTATTTATATTAAATACTTAAATACATTTACCGTTTCAAATTGTACTCACTGATTTTTGTCATAAATGCATAAAATCCGCCGTCTATTAATATGTTTGACGTAAATAGTGATCTTTTTATCCACGAGTAACACTTGACAAATAGAGATAGTTTATGCTAGCCGCTTCACTGAAACAGATTGCTGCAAGTAGCTCACAACTGAACTTATCAGTCGGCCTGCGTTAAGTCGACATGTTTGTTACTGCCTTGTTTTAGGCATTATGTGGATGCTCAATCGTTTTTTGCATCTATTTATTTAACACGTTCGCTACATTTCAATTTTAGTTAAATCTTTAATTTTAATTTTATTTAATTGTCCAATTGTATTTAATCATTTAATTTTATAAATTTAATTAGTTGATTTTCTAATTTTATGTAATTATTTATATTCAGAGAATTTCTAATTTTATTTAATTATTTGTGTGTCCAGAGAATAATTTCCAATTTTATTTAATTATTTAAGTTTTTACAAGGGGATGTAAGTATTTGAACACAAAATACTCGATTCATTACAGCATCAAATAAAATATTTTATTTTCAAAATTTCACGTATACTTTAAAATAAATAGGATTAAATAGGATACTGTTTAAAATACTATTTTACTTAGCTCTGTCTGGTTGCGACAAGATAATGTTACTCAAACCAAATGAACGTTGTACAAAAATTATGATTATCGACCAAAGAGTTAGGAATAAATGTGAAATTATAATTTGTAGCAAGTTCCACGAGTCTCTGCTGCAAGGTCTTTCAAAATGTCTACTTTGGACAACTTTCGGTTCTTTTCCCTTTCATAGAATGGCCTCCACTCGCCCGAGATTGGTTTCTCTTTCCGAATGTTTAAAAGGGGTAGCGGGAGCAATCGACGGGGCACGATCTAACTTACTCCCCGCGCGCCCCTGTTTCGAGATTCCGTGCTCAACTTCGCAGAGTAAAAAGTGAACTGTCGCGAGCGCAATCTTTTGACAGATGTTCGATGGAACTTGGAAGAAACGTCCCAACAGTTCTTACAATTTTCCCGTCAAAGTCAAATACAGTTTTCCGTAACGCAATGAACTCGCATTTCACGTGGCATTTAGGTGAGCGGAATTTAGCTTTTAACCCTCAAAACTCTAAAGATCTTTGGACTTTCATCCCGTTTCTTTACTCAATATTTAATCGTTCCTCAAAGTAGCCACTTTAACTCTTTATAATTTTCTTTGCAAACACCGTAATTGTTCGATTTCATTTGTATAAATACAGTAGAACCTAATTGGGACCAGGTGGTTCGGATAATCGAACAGTTTTACAATTACTTATTGCATACAAAAGTACTAATGCTGTAATTACAAAAGGGATATACAGGATGTCCCAAAAATGTCGCGGAGAACATTTTCGTAAAGAAAAAAATTACTTCGAATTACCTTAGGAATCACCCTTTTCAAGGATACATTTACATTTTTGGGACACCCTGTATAAAGGTAGAGTGGAGAAACAAGGCCGATCAAGATCTACCGGTTCTACTTGTGGTGATTGCCGATAATGTAAATTTCTATTTTATCAATGTTGTAAATTTTCTATTTAACCGACATCGTTATATTGATAATTGTAAATTGTAAATATTAATTGGTACTATAATTAAATAATTTATTACTGCGACATAAAAAAATGATAAGAACAGTACTTGTCGGATTTTTTCAATGCGCAGCCTACAGATGATTCTGCTTGCATTCGAAGCTTGGCGCTTAAGTAAATGAACACCAGTGCCGTCGCAATTGACGATGCGTATAGTACAAATGTGAAATACTAAATGTGCCTGACAATACCAATTTAAATTCGCGCTGGGAAGCCAAGATATTCGTGTTTGCTCCCGTTACTTCAACAGATAACCACTATCTCGATTAAATAATTCACGGTTACTTTACGACCACTACCACAAGCGATAACAATTTGTAGTACGTCACGATGTGCTAATTAGCTAAAGCCGTATAACTTAGGATCGCTTCGATCTTCATTCTTCTTTTCTCACATTTACTCGGACATTGTAGCCTCGCAATGGCAATATTATTCCGCTATGTTAGACAGGGTAATTCACCTAAGTGTGCCAGTTGAATTGCTTGAAAACTATGTAAGCAACGAAACAGGCACACGATGCAATTATTAGCTTTCGCTGTATGGTTTTTTTATCGAGATATGAAGGTCACCATTAAATTTTTAATTGTACTGTAATGGGCAAAATCTAATCCTGCGTTAAGACTTGTCTCGCCACTCTACCTTCCCCTTCTACGACGCACTCGCCGCGACACGTGACGCTTAACGTCACAAGTCACGTGAGTAATCTGATAGGGAGAGGGTAACTTTTCCCCTCACTTCGTGCTTCCTCTCATCATCTGGCGACTCTGAGCAGGAGTTAAATAAAAATTCATTTCATCCCCTAGTATGTAATTCTTTCACATTAAAAACAACGTAACAATATTCTCAGATTTTCTTAACTTTTTCATAAATGCATAAAAATCCATAGTAATTACTAGTGTTAATACCATACCATATTTTATTGCATTGTTGTATTATTATCGTACATTGCAAGTTAAGTTAGGAGTTAGTGTCGGGAGAAACAATCTTGTTTCAAGTTCCTCGTTTTTTAAAAATGTATTTAACATTATATTTAACATCGAATACTAATTGTAACATTTTTTCTTTTTCCAGGTAAGTGAAACAAATTAAATGACATCGACTGGTCCTGTATTGAGAATGCCAGAGAACAGTATTGGTGAGTTATGAGAGATCAGTGTATGTACGGAAAACTTGTGTGAATTTTAACACTTAACTCGGTCGTTTACTCCAGCCATTTTTTATTGCATAAATAAATAAGAACAAAGTTTTTTACTTTTTCATACTGTAGATGTCCATAAGTTTCACTTGATCGTATTATATTTAATTTTCGTACTGACAATAACAATAACACCGTGTTGGAATTTATTTTTAACACTAAAAAGTTCTTTGACATCGAAAACTCAGCTTCGTTTTGTTAAGAAAGATTTATAATTCGGGTTTCATCTAATCAATTCTCGAAGCGAACATAAAACTTACATTTTGGGACGATGTGTACTGTAGCTTTAGTGGCGTTAGGGGATTAATACATGCAGAACTATACTCCAGCCAGTCGTAGAAGATGTAATATGTGTAGCTCGAATTTCACTTGAATTTATCCTAAAAATAAAATAGTGTTTTAATATTTACATGATGATATACATATAGATAGCGGATCTTCATGCAAAATATAAATTTTTTATGCGAATTACAACAAATTGTTAAAGTTAAAAATAATATAACACTATCTTTAAATTTTTGTAATATTATTACTGCTTTAAATTGCACCTACTAATTTTTGCCATAAATGCATCAAATCCACTGTCTAATGATATATCCGTCTTTTGGCAATCTTTATTTCATAAATGCTTGGATAAAAAGAATTATCGAATCAATTTTCATATAAGTAACTATGTGTATAATTTCAATAATTATAAAATGAAAAATATAAAACCGGTCATTTGACCGGCAGTGGTAGGTCTAGTGTTAAAATCGTATGACCAAAGTGCACGATGGTAAATTAAGTTAATTGTTACGGAAATGTTGATTATTTTTCACTTTATTATGCTTTCTGATATTATTAATTAATAAATAACACAGAATAGAAACGATAAAGTATTATATTGTTTCATTTATTTAAAAAAAAGCTTGAATGTCCAACGCTAAGGGAACTATGTATAAATTCTCCCTACTCTCGTCTAATGCTATAATGATCGGGGATCCCGACTGCACGCGCGTGCATTCTGAATGCGCGACAGGAAATATGGCAAATGAATGGAAGAAAGATGCGTGACTAGTCGTGCGATGGATGCCACGCCATTTCGTCGTCCTTATGAAGCTACATGCACTGGCAATATGATTGCCAGACGTGATCATAATGAGCCATTCGGGTGCAATCGATTGGCTCCGACTGACCCAAATACCGTGAATTTCTAATGTGTCGACGAATTCACCGGTACATTCGCGTTATTTTTCGAATCACAGCTTTTCGCGTGGTTATCGATTTTCTACGCGCAAGTTCATTTTCCGCGAGACCGATTTTGACGCGTTCAATTTAATAGAGAGGTTCATTACCACTGCCATTCAAACTGCCCTTTAATCATTTTCCAATCGGTTTGATTAGATCTCGGGTAAATATTAATCTGTCAATAAGTTCGTTTCATTATGATCCACTTCAAGTGTGGGATTTCATTGCGGCTATCAGCCCCACTCGAACCTCGACTGTTTCATTATTTTCGCAGTTTCATCTTCTTCTGCAAACTATGCTCTATGTAAAATTAATCCAAAAAGTTTTTCAACACTACATTTCCGATTCTCGAAATTGTCGATAATTGAATTGTAATAATTTCGTACAAACAAATATTCGGCTACGTATTGTTTGAAATAAATAAATGTTATTGGAGAAAATTTTTTGATGAAGTTTGAATTTGCAGCATTTTTTGTAGGAAAAGTGAGTATTCCCACCTGCTACGTTATGTAAAAATATATTGGAAAAAATTAACACTACTTTGCAACAGCAGAGGGTTTAAGCTTTAAGATCGTCCAAACCAATAGTTTCACGAAATTATCACTATTTAAACATCGAGAATTTTTCGAAAATCGGGAATGTAGTGTCAATAACCACTACGTAGTATTATATAATAAAATACTCTTGGAGTATTTTCTGTAATTATTTCCTAATAAAGTTTTTACCGAAAAATTGGTAAAAATTGGTTTCCACAGTTAATATGTCAAAGGGAGACCCAGCTACATATTTGCCAAGTTTCGGCCGGTGTCGCGCGCTTACGCGTGTTTCGTTTCACTTTCCGGGGCAAAGAGCTTTTGTTTCCCGCCATGAAAAATGATGAAAAAGTTGTAAAACGTTGTAAAAAGTTGCTGCGGCGCGACGGTCTGACGCGTGTTTTATAATTTTAAATTACTGTCGGCTTTTTATTTAAACTTTTCCCGAGGTCGGATAATCAGGCCCAGCGCGGTGACGCGAGAGTTTCGCGAGAAAGCACGAAAGTCAATCTCGAGGAGGAATTCCATTAAAACTCGTCAGGTATCACTGAGGGAAGAAAATTTCGAACAGCGATCGATAATCCTGCGGCAAGTCAGCGGACAAGGATCACTGACGGATCTTTGTTGTCGTCATCTACACTCCTCGACAAAATGATAGCACATGCGCGCCATCTTTAATGTCTGGAAGACTACATACATAGAATTTCTGTAATTTGTTGTGCGTGTACAGAGTGTATAGAAATTATATGTCGCGACCATCATAAGAAAGCTGCCGCAAAATTAACTTTAACCTTGAGTTTCAAGATCAAGAGATCAACAATTTTTTTTTCGTTGCATCGTCGTGTTCTGTTCATCATTATGGGTCAAAGGTCAACCGTTCTCTTAAATAATTATGATGAATTTATTAACATTATCAAATTGTCTCGGACAGATGAGGTTCATATGTATAGCGTGCTATTGATGAAACCATTGAACATGATTTCTTTGCAAATATTTGCAAATGTATATGGAAAATGGAATATAAATAAAATCAATTTGATAATGAAAACACTTTATCATCATTTTTTAAGAGAACGGTTGAGATTTGACCCGTTTCTTGACTCATTTTCTTTTACACTTTTTATCCTTCCTATGAGTAGAATAAGACGCGATGAAAACAAATGTTCGACCTTTTGACCTTGAAATTAAAGTATTTGAAGATAGCCCATATGTGCCATTTTGTCCTGTAGGGACAACTATTCGATTTTTTGGAACCCGATTGTTTCGCATAGTCTACCAGAGGCTTTCCATCGGGTTATTCCTAAACGTAAAAGAGCAGTAGGAAACACTGATACCGTCCAAAGGACTCTATCTTCCGCAAAGCCCGTTTTCCATGAGAAAGGCAGCGGGAGGACTATCTTGGTCCTTCGAGACGCAATTGGCACTTTGGCTGGAATTTGAGAGGTCTTGTTTTTCTTAGAGACCCGCAGTCCTTGCAAATGTAAATCGACCATCTTGAAATAGGCCATCGGTGCCCTTGCTGCCGCGATCCGTGCCAACACACAACCCCTAAGTCACTCCACAAGTCACCTGGTCATCTGGTTCTTCCAGAGGAAATGTAAATTGTCCAATAGCTGTCAGATTGTGTAATAAATTCGTTCGTGTCAGCGGCGATATGCATCTACGGTAGCATTCTTTGAAATTGTTTTCAAGTAATGATTTAAGATCAGTTGTTAACAAATAATTTTTTCAGATTTTTTAACTGTGGGCACACAGTTAAAAAAAATAGAAACCGTTAATTTTCGAGCACCCTCTGGCAGAGGTCGCCTCAAGCTTTGCCCCGAATAGGATACGCATAAGTCAAAGGAACATGTAAGTGTTCTGTTCCCGACGCACGCACACACACACACACATTCTGCCTGAGGAAGATTAATAGCGACATGAAGACAATGCATTGATGAAAATACGAACTAAGATCGATCGAACCGAGTAATTGATGAAACGTCCGCTTTAATATATCACCCAACAAAAATTCAAGCCAATATACTTTGGGTCCAAGTAGTATACAACCTAGTTCACAATACACTCGAAGAAAATTAACTTCGAGTTTCGCGATCTTGTAACAACGAACAGAAATTGATCATCGTGCCCGATTACAATATTTCATGTACTAACAGACTCTCGCTAACATTAGTATGTTATACAGGATGTCTCAGCTAAATGGGATCATTATCTGCCTTTATTCACTGTTGCATGAAAAAAACTTGTCACACCAAAGTTGTATTATCTGAAGAGGTTCGTGTAACAGGAAAAAGAATTTCTGGTAATTATATAGAAGTTGGTCTTCCTCTAATCGTCTAAATGTTTTTATTCTTTTGCATTTGATTTACTTATTTTAATTAAAACTGCATAAACTCCGCAATCTAGATATTAGAAACAGTAGGTGCTTGCTAATTGATTAATTTCTAGATGTTAACAAAATATCATTCATTTAACTATAAAGTAAAACTGTAATGAACTAGTGAATTATTTTTGGTTTATAGTCCGATTTTTAAATTTCTTTGGAGCAAGGTCACTTCTACCAACATAGGCAACATAGAAAAACATAAGGTTAACAAACGCAATTATGCAATTTTTTATCTGAAATTGGATCCCGTTCAAGGACGAGCACTTTTTACACTCTCTGTTAAATCTGCTGAAGGCCCGGTCGTCTCTTTTCCGCCATTTCTTCTCACAAAGGACGTATTACCGGCGGATAAAGTACCCGTCGTGCTTTTCATGAGCTCTTTTCCACTGGGAGAAGTAATTACGATTGCATTGCGCCAGTGTGGAAAGAAGAGATTAACAAACAGACGAGTTTCTGTCCCTTTTCTCACCTTTGACGCTCGATATCGGATATCATTTATCGAATGAAATAAGATTGCTTTTCTTACCTCCTCCTTTCACGTCGGTTTCAATTCCTGGAGTTTACTGCACCTCTCGAAACATGATTTTAATTTACTTCCATCCGACGTCAATCCGGTTGTTTCACCGCGAAGTGACTGAGACCGAGAATCTACAGAAGACTAATAATATTTAAAAAGTTGAGTACCTGAGGTCTATCAACATCCAGTATTTCTTTTCGGATTTTTTTTTGTTATTTTTGCTCAATTTCAGAGTGGCTACGCCATTGTATCCGCCATATACACGGTGTTCGCGTCATTACCAGTGATTCGAATTAAATGAAAAAGTTATACTTTGTATAGTACTATAGTAATTATAGTTTTATAGGTGAGTTTCAATTTCTTAAATGGGATGTTATGTACTTTTTTATATCGTCTGAAAGCGTGTGCCAAAACGAATTAATTCCTATACGACATAATGACCTTTAAGATCACACAAGGTCAGAATTACTTTATAATTTTCTGAAAGCATTAAAACAGAAAAAAGAATTTTGTATCATCTTGCTTCTGATAAATGTATCTTCAAAATCGATATTTTCCGAAATCAAATTTTCTTAATCGTTTTGTGTTATTTGTAAATCTTTCTGATATCTCACAAATCGTAACCAACGATACGAAATGCAGTGTTGAACTACCCTAAGCGATGGGTAAACATAAATACCGAAACCCAGCATTCATGCGAAAAGGGTGTTATTGTGCATTTGGTGGGAAATTAAGGGTGTCGTGTGCCCTGAGTTGCTGTAATCTGATCAGACTGTTAATTTGGCGCATTAGCAACGGCAACTCATCAGTTTGAACAGTGGAACAGGATGAAAACAATTAAATTTCCAGGCTGCGGATCCAGGAGAGTGATTCTGTAGCCTGACTGCAGCCGCCGGTCACATTTGACAAAATTAACACAGAACGTTGTTTATTCTTCGAATATTATAAAGCGTCACAGACAAATATCTCCAAAAATATTTATTATACGCAAAAATGTTTGCCGTAAACGTAATAGTTAACGAATAATTTCACTTAATAACGTCACGTAAACTTCGCGATCTTACGGAAATCTTTGCGGATATTAAAACTCTTGATATCATGCACAGCCCCTTTTCAAGAAATAAAAAAACAAAGTGAAATTGTTCGTTAACTATTAAGTTTACGGCAAATAAAGGTCAGTACTTTTTTACTAAAAATTTAACGCTCTTCGATATTTTGGCATAAAAAATATAGCATTTTACTTAAAAAAAGACGAAGTTCACCTTCATCTCACCTTTAAGTCTCCACCGGGGAAAATAAAAGTCCCCCATCGGTACTGAACAACTTCCATCTGTAACATTTTTGCGTATAATCAATATTTTTGGAGATATTCGTCTGTAACGCTTTATAATTTCCACCCTGTATATGTAATTCGAAACATAGAATAGTTTCTACGTACCGTTTACACACTGCAATAAAAAAAGGAGTGGAGCCAGTAGCTGCGTGTTCGACTTATCCAATGCACTCTTGTCTCCCGTTACCAGCGACTGTAAGACAAAAGACGTCAGCTGACACCACGTTACAACGACCGGCCGCAACGCGTTAAAATCTCCCATCGCTCGCCGAGCAAACGTGTGTTCGGCCAGGGTAGCTGCTTCGAGTGTAAAGTGCTAATAAGATTCGGGGACGAGAAAAAAGGGTAACTGGCCGATGTGAGGAACGCAGCCGTGAACCAGAGACATTTAGTTTAACGCGGGCGAAATTCGCTTATATTCAGGCGCAGCGTTGTAACACGCGCGCTGGTACTTAACCGAGTCAGACTTCTGAAAACGATAGAGGCCGTGAGTCTAATGGATGTACAAGATTGAAAGCTCGGCGCGAAGTGACATACGAGAGGCGTCTAAATTGATGGCCGTACGGCCACACGGAGAACGTAAAGAGTGAGAGAGGGAGATAGAGATAGAGAGAGAGAGAGAGAGAGAGAGAGAGAGAGAAAGAGAGAAGGAGAGACAGATCGCGTGAAAGCATATTCACCTGGGCTGGAAAAGGCCAGGCTGGAACAGGCTGGCCGCAGCGTAGTCCGCCGAAGGCACGCAGTAACGAACGACTAAATTAAATTGAAAGCCCTTGCTAGCAGACAACCCTTCGCAGCTCCGTGGCTAACATAGGCTTTCAACTAATTAGGTCGTCTACCCGCAAGAAGATACTCCTTGTCATTTGACACGTATGCACTTCGCTCGACCGACACGCTGGAGGACACAAGGAACAAGCTTCACCGGTTTCAATTATTTTAGGGGACTTGGCTACTTGCGGAAAAATGGAACGCTCCCGCGAACCGGCTAGGCTGACTACCGCTATCCGCACGATGGACATTGCAACGCGAGATCCGGACAGAGACGGATAGATCGAAACTTTGTTTCGCTGGCATCAAGAAGCCAGAACTTGCTTGCACGCTTCACTGTCGTCCTTCCGTACCGTTCAGTACAATGGGGTATTTTGACACGACAAGCCCGGCGAAACCCTATTTCAAGACTGTTGCGTGAACCCCAACATTTTTGTTTCTAGATGTACAGTAGAACTCCGTTTATATGAACCTTGTCGGGAGACAAGTTGGTTCACATAATCAGATGGTTTATACAGGTTGTCCCAAAATTCCTTCAATTCCCGGAAATTAGGTGATTTGAAGCAACATTTTCCTTTGCAAAAATGGCCGCCGCCACGGCTTCGTTTCGGAGTTATTAACGAAAAACACGGATCAATCAGAGCGCATCTATAGTGAACAGATTCCGGCTTGGCGACAGGTCGCGCGGAGCGTCGCATTGTCGTTGGACGAGCCAGAGTCCGTCCGCTGTAGCCGCGCTCTGATTGGTCCGTATTTATTGTTAATAACTCCCAAAAAATGCCGCGGTGGCCATTTTTGCAAAGGAAAATGTTGCTTCAAATCACATCAGGGACATCTCTTTCTTTCTCTCGTTTCTTCGATAGCTGTCATTGCATAACTTATTATTATCGTCTTTTAACGATTGAAGGTGCAAAATATATTGAAATCTTGCATAGATCACGCCAACAGTTTAAGGATCAGATGTTACCGAGGACACAAGTGGTTACTACAACATACATACAAAACGACTCGTTAGCATTTTCCAAAAATTCCGCTGAAATAGAAAATTCGAGAAAAAGTTTATATTTAACCAACACTCGCAATTATGATCGAAAATGTTATTCTATATATTTAACAATTTTTTTCGTAGAGAAGAAGAAATACTTGAAAGTTCGGTGGCAGACTACTCGAACGTCGGAACCGTCAGAGGGCAGAAATAATGGCTTGAATAATGGGAGTTCTAGCATGTCGCAAAAAACCGTGCTTGCCTCTGAATCATTTAAAGAAAATGCGACGCGTTTCGCCGTCGTCGTCTCGTAATTCTTGGTCTCCCTTTTGATCGTTAGTTTCGTCTAGATATTTTCCCAAGCTCTCGAACGGTTGACCGTGTGTGCAGGTAATCACCCCTAACAGTCTCCTAAGACAGACGGGGTACCTTTTAACGAGTATTACGTTGATTACGACCGCTGCCGTGGCGGTCATTAAACTCTTCTGTGCCGATGCAAGTCGATTTCTCGCGGATCTAATAATTTCTTTTACCACCATCAGCGCCTAGGACACCTATCTCGATTTGTCTCGCAGGTTTTTGCCCACTCACACCGAATCAAATGCTGCGAATTCTGAACTTTTTCATTGATTTACAATCATAATCTCAATTATTATACATTGATTCGTTTGTGGATCGACAAATTATTTAATCTTTCTGGGGATAAAGAAATATGTCGCGACTATCATAGCATTAAATAGAATACGGTGCAATCATAAATATTGTTGGTCTTTTTACTTTAAATTCAAGGTCAAGAACAGGATAATTTTGTCTAATAAGTATTTTGGAAACACTGTATAGGGTCCAGAAAAACTACATATAATATCTAGTGAAAAAAATGTTAGGGCGCCCGAAAGGAGGATTAAATCCAAAGAAAGCTGGCTACAACAGTTGATCAGAATGGCAGAGAAGAGTGAGTGGAGTATACAAGTGCTTTAGACTGAAATTGGGCGAGAATAAAAGTTTCGCGTACCATTACAAGGTACAGATATGGGGAGCAGTCTCGATACCTGCAGTGTTGCCAGTTTTGTCAGTTCCTTTACAATATCTTAGGATTACGTTGTTAGAACATGAAATTCTATAAGAATGTAAGAAAAAGAAGAATTTTTGAATCCAAACTCGAAAATTTTGTGCAAACTTAATTTTAATGAAAAATTGAGATAAAATCCAATAATATAAAAATTTTACTAATACATTTTTAATTCTACGCTCTTTGTATTAGATTTTCCATTGTCGTTATAATCAGGACGTTCATGTTTATGTCATTACATAAAAAACTCTATAAGAATTGCATAGTGAGAATCGAAAAATTTTTTGGCTGTTGGACAGTGTTATTGACACAATGGTGAAGAATATGCGAATATTTCACGACAATATCGGATGTGGTTCGAACGTTCAGCGAGAACGTCACCGAAGTTTTAAATCCCGTCCAGTGTGCACCGGGATCCCCCGTCTCCGGAGCGTGTTCTTCGGACATTTCTAAGGGTTCTACAGGAGTCTCGTTTCCTTAGTCCCTCTTTTTTTCCTTGGTCGTGTAGCGTCGCGGCGTCGTGTCGTGTCCGGGTGCAGCGGCGGTGTTGCATTTCGTGATCAACGAGGAGCACTTTCGGTACTCGAAGGGAGACACCGGCAGAGAGTACCCTTTCAGTCTCAGGCCCCTGAGTAGAGGGCGTTGAAATCGTGCCGGAGGAGGAAACACCCTTGCCAATGAAAGTCGACACCTCGTCGAATGAGAGAGAGAGAGAGAGAGAGGGAGGGACAGACAGACTTGCGGGGCTTTTGTAACGATCGCGCACGTGGAAACCCGTCAGTTTCGGGGATCTGTATCGCCGCGGTGGCCGTTAATGGGGAAAAGTGTCGTCGGAGACCCGACGACGACGACGATGACGACGACGATGAGAGTCGAGCATTATTTTTCGCGCGACACCGACGCAGACGACGGTGACGCGCGACGCGACGCCTTCCGTGCGCGTATCTGACGGTGATTGTTCCGGGGCACGATGCACTATATTAACCGTGTGCCACGCCGAGAGACAAGTGGTTCCCGTTTGTGAATAACAACGAGAGATTTGCCGCGCATGCCGAGAGGTAATACCGGATATCGAGAAAAATAGACAGGCGGGACGGGACACGGGACGTTTCGCGCGTTGCGCCCGTAATCAATTACAATGGGCCGCGCTCGGACGAACTAATTGGTTCTACAACATCGCGCCGCGGCGCGTACACCCTGGTTAAAACGAAGTGTAGCCAGCTGTTTTGCGCAAAACCACGGTATCTGTCGACTTCAGTTTCTTCTTCAGTTTTTAATTTGTCCGTTCAGGTGTCATGCTGATCTCGCGTTGAATAGTTCGGTCGATACTTGTACCTTCGGGACGGTGCACAGTGGGCTAGATCGAAAAATTATAACTGTTTGAAGCTGTACAGGTTGGGCCGGAAGTCGTAGCATAAACGAGTAGACTTGATTCTACATATAAAACTTTTTTTGTTACGAAAATTCAAGGTCAGCTTGACTTTTTTGTTATTGCTGTATATTCTTGATTGCATAATATTATAATAGCTGACATTAAACCATACCATACTGTGATCTTAATTCTTGAAGTAACGCTAATACACGGCGAGCCCTGTAGTACAAACGAGCAGAGGGTGATTCTACATAAAAATATAAGAAAAAATTTCGCTATAACATTTTTTCATCCGCAGCTTTGTTTTCGAATAAATCGGGTTTGAAAATGCAGCGGATACGCGTGTGCTGTTGGATAGAAAGCGTCTGGCGCGTCTGGTCATGGCCAACCAATTCTATTACCTGCATATACTATAGCACGCGAGCTGACTCATCTTTAAACTCCATTTTCTCGAAAACAGAGCGTGGTTCTATTGTTTCCTGAATTAATCAAACGAGTAAGGTCAACAGTGTATCGTGTTTGACGTCGTTTAAATCAGAAAACTGTCGCGAATGTGAGGGTAAAAAATTACATAAACAATCAAAAATGTTTTGTTAATTAAAGAATTTTGCTAATTAAAGAATTAACACGACCGACGAATGGGGGCTAAGAATACTATCATTAACATACAGGAGTTAATTAAAATCATATTTCCTCTTTTAATAGGAAAGAACTTTGATAATAAAACAGCGGATCTTTATGCAAAGCAAAAATTTTCTATCTGAATTGAAACAATCTCGAGTGAAATAGAAATTTATTTTCTTTCTTCATATGTTTAATACATTGAGAGTAATATGTATAACAGTATTATTAAATTCTTTTAATTTTTTTACCGTTTTAAATTACATCTACTTATTTTTGTGATAAATGCATAAAATCCGCTGTGTGTATTGATAATGAATTAAAAATATGATAAGAATATTCTCAAATTCTTAAAAATTTTTGCTATTTTCTATTTCACTTATCCATTTTTACATACGGGGTGTTTAAAAAAAGTTGTACTTAAGTGATTTCTAAATCCTGCAAAGTGTGCGTGTTGCGAGGGTTAATTCATCAGTTGGATGCAGCTCGACTCTAAAACCGAGAAACTGCTGGGACACGTTAAACATTGCTGTTAAGATTGGTGCAGAAGGTGATTAAATCGTCCAAGCCGAATACGCCAAAAAAGTTCGAAATTGGAAACAGAATAGGTCTGGACGCCCGGCACAAAGTCCGCCTAAGTCGTCCTAAAATGATTGCCTTTGCAGCGTCGGTGGTAAAATAATTCCACGATTAAATATTCCTTTGTAAGTTCGAAGGAAAAGCGAGTCGACCGACCCCCTATAATCCGTTTTAAGTGTGTCTTTTAAAGAGGCATTTCAAACGAAACGTCCTTTCGCGGCATCTATTGGACTCGCAAGTCTTGTTATCTCCGGGCAAAACGTGGACAAATACGCGTTGACCCTTTTCCTCGGTGGCTCTTGTCCTCTTTTTCACTGGCCCCGTATTTCCCTGAGCTATTCGACGACGACCTCGTTCGTCTGCTATTCGTCTATAATATTTTACTTTCTCACTGAGAAATTGATACTCTTCGTGCTCAACATCTCCTCGCCGCGTCTATTAGGCGGAACTGTGAGTCTTCGTGCGAAAATTCAAAGTGAATGGAAAATTTCTACCACAAATCAATTACTAACAAATGGGCTGTATAATTACTATAATCGCATTATAGTAATGTCTCTACATATAATACAGTGACTCCCACTAATATTTGGGCACTCTTAAAAAAACGATAACTTTTTTAGTATTGGTTGATACGACTTTGATTTTTTGAGAAGTTAGAACAATTGGTTTGTTACGTAACGTGGAAAGAGTTTTTGAAAAAATTACAATTGATCGAAATTACAAAGGAAATACTAAACGTATTTTGCAATTTTTTTATGTGGGCTCATATTGAAAATTTCGAAAACACGTTTCGTAGATCTGTATCGATTAAACCTATTCTGAAAATTTCGAAAAAGTTCCGAATTATGTCATGTTTGGTCTCATTTTATTCAGAAGAATGCCACAAATATGTTGGTAAAAATTTGAAATAAATTTCTATCAATGAAAATTTATGTTGACATAAACATTTGCAAGCTAATAATAATGGTCAGATTTGATAATATAGTCTATAAACCGAACCACGCACTTGCATGGGATAATATTCGCAGTGCTCCGGCATATGATAACATTTACAGTACCCATGCGTATGATAACATTTACCTAGAACGATCTAATTGGCTATACAATCCCGTCCTGTTGTAGCAACCATGCATTTTAGCCTGTACGTGGTGGACTATGCTGGACCACCTAACTTTCCCATATTATGCTTGCATTCTGCGAGCATTTATACCGGAAACCAAAAATGCTTACGAACGTCACCTATCAATAGAGAGGCAAAGTGCCCGTGGAATAACATGATGAAGTCGACGAAGCTGTAATATTACCCGGATATCGTATGTCAACCAGTACATAGTTACATAAGAATGTTTTTCCCACTGAATGCTTCCATTAGATTGAAAAAATGTTTGTTGTTGAGCTCGTTGAATTTGTCTCGATTTCTATTACAACTGACGGGAAAATAAGTTATAGCATTTGATATGAAAAGATTGAAGGTGACTTTCAAAATGATTTAAAAGCTGGCATACAAAAGAAAAACAAATATCGTCACCTGGAAAGTAATTTTGAAAAATTATTTAAAAATGAAATGTCATCACCTTGAAGGTCACGTGACTAATCCGGTACTGGCAGATAGAGGGTAACTTTTCCCCTCAATTCGTGCTCAATTCGCCCTCATCTGGCGACTGTGTTCCTGAAAAAACTCGCGCTATTTGATGAACTAATTAATACATTCACTGCCAACTACGAGATATCTCTTAGTGTATTTTTTTTTATTACTGTGAATTCATTTCAGTGCTATATCTGGAACTAAATATTATTATACTTCGTGAAAATCTGTGTTTTCCTTAAAATAAAATGATGGTGCAAAGGGCAAGACAAAAAACAGTATAAACAGTGGAAAGTTTTCCTCACAATTCTGATCTATCCGCAGAAAGACCAAAGTATCTAGATCTTGTACATAATTTCACCTTTATTTCACTGAAACGACGGTCGCCAACTCGAATAGCGACGGTAGTGGATCGCGAAACTGCGATCGCGAATCAGGAATTCGAAAGAAGGAGTTCTCAATCAAAGTTTAAGCTGCTCCCAATTAATTTTCTCGATTACATTCTCCCGTAAAGAACCATAGGCAATCAGTTCCTCCTAGCAGGCTTCCCGGGAAATCTCATCTCCCTGTTTCTATAATCCAACTACTTCGGGGCGTCATTGTCTCTGGCTCTTCATTTCGTTCCATCGTCTTCTGTCAGCTTTCGATTATGTTCTTCCCGGGGGGGATTCGCAGTTCGATAATCTCCTTACTTCCAGCTCCCGTACACCTTGCGGTACGTCATGCTCTTCCCGCGGAACAGTCAACGAAATTCAGTTGCATCCATCCCACAACCGAACCAGCCGCACCCCCCCCCCCCGCTCGCTGCACCACCATCCCCGTCGCATTGCCGGAAATTACAACGGAATGTCTGTCTGTTCGGTTTGTATGGCAGGCGTTCGCACGTTAAGTGCCAAGTAGACCGGCTAGGTTGGCTGGTGGTCCCACGAAAACGCTTTTGGATCCGTACGATAGTCTCTCCAGGGATGGCCTGGTGCGGCGCGGCGGTCCAGCGGATGAATAAGCAGTCGAAACGTGCCGGTATTCAGTCGTTCGTGCGAAATTGCTCGTCTTATTGTGCCGTTGCTAGAACCTTCAATGACCATTTTGCGGACGTTCTCTCCCAGAACCCCTCTTCGATTCTTGACTCGAATCTCCGTAGCACACACTGCCCGGAATGATCCTCCTTCTAAGTGGACCAAACTAACTCGTCCCACCGCTCGGGAGTCTACCGCTTCGCTCAAAAACCTCCAACAGTCACACCAACCCCATTCGCTGTTTCGATCTTCCTCCAAGTCTGCTAGCCTCTAGTTTTTGAAAGACGGCTTCTCCTTAATCCTCGGATGATGGACCATTCTTACTAGTTTATAATTGATGAGTTCAGAACTATTCGCTGCTTTAATTATGAATTTTTTTTTTTTTGGTAGTATTTCTTGCAGACACATTAGTCTTCTTGTCAGTCCTAATATGAGTAGGAAAATTACGATTTTCATGATCTGGGTAAAAATAGACTCAGACCCTGTCGTCGTATCGTAAGGTTAATGCGTTCGGTTCTTTATTATTAGGTTGACCGGATATTTCGTGTCGTTTTCAATTAATCGTACCGTAAATTAAAAAAAAGTTATTTATTTTTTTGAACATATTTTTGGTTGTGTTTCTTGTGGATGCATTAGTCTGTCTGTTAATTCTAAACAGTTGTTTATTTAATCGCTTGGAACTGAGCAATTAAATTACGATTTTGGTACTGTGGGTCAAAATAGACCCAGACCCCGCGTTTATTTTTTCATTATTAGACTGTGTCGAAAGTTCGTGTCGTTTTCAATTAATGTCAATTCACTTACTAATCAATTAATACCAGTTTACTTACTAATTCAATTAATATAGTAAATTTTTAAAAAATTTCTTGTTACATTTAATAAATTATTAAAAAGCAAACTTAGCAGTGTCATCCAAGCTCCTACGAAAGTGTAAGGGAGTCAACAAAGTCAATGGTGTCCTCTTCAAAGTGGTTTCTCTCCTAATTTAATGAAATCGCCAGACATATTTCAAGACGTGTGTCGACCGAAAGAAACATGAGCATATTAAACACGTTGCCATAAGCGACTGACTTATCTCACGTTAGTGGAACTTAGTGTTGGAATTTGTACATATAATGTATATATAAAGTTTAATGTATTATATGTTACAATAAGAGGTTGGATCGTAAGCAAAGTTATACACTTTGATTCTCTCAGCGTTCTCGCGACTTCTCGGTACACGCACTGTCTACCGCGGATATGCTATCTCACTCTCTCTCTCTATACTCTCTACACACTGTGCTGATCTATACTCTTGACTGTCCAGGACTACACTAACGCTCTCGTCACTCAAACGGCTTTTCCCCAAATCTTACATAGGCATAGAGTTACAATTACTTAGAGAGTAATTTCTCATGCGCTTCGCGCCTAAAACCAAATCCACACTTAGTCTGCTCAGAGATAAGATCGTAAACGACAGTTGTCGCACGAACAGATCCACCCAGCATTGTCAAGACGCTAGTAAAAAATCATTCTACAGGGTGACCCAAAAATATTCTACTTCCTTGAAAGGACTTTTCTCCGCGACTTTGTTAACTTCGATACCAAATATTTAAACATGTTCGCATAATCCGAAAGATCTGATAATAATACACACTAATACTCACGATAAGACACAACTAACATAATAATATAAACGTGGTACTCTGACAACTTCAATATAAAATCGGCAATTTCAAGCTTCCGGATTTTTAAAAAAAATCGATTTCGCAACCAAAAACTTTGAAATAATTCACTTCCTTGTGGATAAAAGTTTCCACAAGGCTTTTCGTTGGCTTCAACATTATTAATCGAAGGATTACGTTTGTGCAGCTGGCAGTATCGCACCGTCTTATCAGCGTGAAATGTTATACAGGACTTTCGATTCGTGTTAAATGTTCCAACAGTTCCTTAGGCCTCTAATTACCGAAAGGACTTGGAACGTTGCTCGGTGAAAGAAGGAACATCTAATTAGCATTGAAGTCGGAAGCCCCGGCAAAGTGAGAAAGTCGAGAAGCTGCAGAGAAATTGCAACTCGCGGGAGAGGCAGCGCATAATTTCGGGGAGGCGGCGTAGAAATCTGAATGGCTTTGTACACGAGTCGTACAAAAGCCACGTTGTTTGCCGAACAATGTTACCAAACAAAGAGTTAATACATCGACCATCCCGTTTCACGACGAGCAAACAAGCTCACTTTCTTTTCGCTGAAATAAGAGGAGAACAACGTGTCTGTCACAATACTCTATTAGTTATTTAAGCTGTGTACGTTCTGCTCGGCTACGTCGGTTTATTTTAGAATCCTAATAGCGGCACGGCTCCCCTAATTGCATACAGTCAAAAATCTTTACGCATCCACTACTTGCAGAACTCCCCTTCTTATTGCGAGTCTTGGAATTAAATAAATCATTCTGCATCTATTAGGTCAAGCCTGTCCAACTTCATCTTCGTCACGAGCCACGCAGTCCCCACCATCAATCAGTCCGTTCTCCCACTACTTAAATGCCATGCACTTATGGTGGTACGACCGTCGACCGTGTCAACTAGTGGGGGAACGTCACCTCCTACCTTAGCGGAATGTATTGACCTTCACATATCCTAGATCTAGTAGTTAACGAGATATCATCGAAATAATGTTGTATACGTACTCATCATGTGCTAGCTGAGAGCAGAGTTTGAAGGAAACTGTTAAAATTTTCAATTAGTTCTGATGTAACAGTTATTTTTCGACTTTTAAATTTTCTGTTCTAAGAAAAAAGTTACAAATCCACTGAAACTTTTAATCCATATATTTATACATAAATAGAAAATTTTTACTTTTTTGGAAGATGTTCACGCTGAAAATGACCAATACTCACCATCATTTTTCTGGCACAGCCGATAATCTGGCAAAAAAATGTTTCGAACAAAAGTTAATCGGTATTCAGTCATCTATAAATCCCAATACGAACATTTATAAAACATTTTTTTTTTTAGTAAAAACTTATGGTCAACTTAATTTTTTAAATGCCACTATGTATGTTTTTATTATATGTATATTGTTGTAGCTGACGTCAAGTGGAATCCAACGAGTCACTGCACATGCAAATCTTAAAATAATGCTAAAATAGTTTTAGTAAATTTTTCGAGGTAAATACTCCACTGTGCGCCGAAACCGTCAAGCTCGTGAATAACCGAGAGATCCTTGTCGATCGAGACCGCGAATAATCGTTAAGATAAGACTATTTCTAATTTTCCGGGAGATTAGAAAGACCGGCGGTGTTCGGGAGGAAACGACGTTCGTCGGAGGTGGGCAAATCGGAGGACAGGTAGCTGAAGTGGGAGAAGCGGTGAATTGGAACGTGAAGAGGAGACCGAAGGAGCCAGTTGAGTATAGCGGTCTCGTGGACTCACTCAACCTGGGTGTGATGCTTGCCTGTACGCCAGGCCCTCGCGGTCATCACAACCTTTTTGAGTGAGCGAACGCGACCGTTTTATCGACCGTATCTCTTCGCCGTGGAAGAAAAGCGTAACCGGCGAAATTGATGGTCAGTTAACGTCCCGGAATCGCTGAAGACGCATTCAGACCAAAGTGCACGGAAGCGTCGTGATTTCGTGTACCAGAAAGTTTATTTCTGCTCGCGGACTGACGTTGCAACGAAGGATTTCAATTGTAATCTCTGCATTGTACCCAGGAGCGCTATTGTAACCGACCACGCAATCTCGCGCCACGTTGCCTCAACAAATGACATGTAAGAATCATCCCGCGAACAACTCATTCGATCCTGATCTCATAGAAATATTTTCTATCTTCTAGGATCTTTGAATCCCGCTGCGTTGCGTTGGGAGACTGGTCCGAGCCAATTTCGCTGGTGATTTTCTAGTTATTAATTTTCCCGAGGTCATTTGAAGTAACTTTTTAAATATTTACATGTGAAATTTTTTGCAATTATCTTGTAAACTAAAGCCAACCGCCAGGGACTACTTTAAAAGAAAATGTTGTTCAGAATGGCGACTTTGATTACATGTTTCAAGGTCATTGAAAGATTTTTTATTAAATAACGCAGGAGAACTAAAAATTGCATAAGGTTCCGCTGTCTAATTTTTACTATCCGAAGTCCTGTCACTTTCGCTACGCCGCGATATTGCGCACGTAAGTCCGGCTAGTCGCAAAAATTTCCAAGCAAAAACGGTGCTCCTATTTTTGAGTTCTCGGGTTTAGTATACAGTGCTGGTTCGACTATTTTGTTGCACGCCGAGCAAGAAGCTTTTCCGTAGGTAATGTGTTTCACGACAAGAACGCGTGCAGCTTGTCGTGCGAAAGTGAACGGAAACCGAAAAACCGAGCTGCATCGTATACATAGAACGGAAAAAGCTACGGTGCAACCAAAACTCGAGAGTTGCAGCACCGTGCCGTAAAGAAGAAACTTGGACGTGTCCGTCGCCGCGTGACTGTTTCTTCTCGCAGCAGCAGCCGCCGCCGCCACAAGTTCCTTTTCAATAAGGTCGTAACCTAATTTGTTTCGGTCGAGTAGCAAACGGGGACGCTTCAGCCTTGGATATACAGATCAATTAAATTCATATTAGCGTGTACGCGCGCACTCGTCACCGATTGGTTATTGTTAAAGTCCGTTCAACCAGGTCCAGTCAGCGTTATCCGTGGTCGTAATAGATTTTAATGGCATTATATTGGTCGGAATGCTCGTGCCACCGATAATGCTCGCAATCATTGTCGCCAGATTAAGACTTGTCTCCCACTTTACCCTTCCCCTTCTACCACGCTATTCCCCCACCCTAGCCACCGCCCGGTCACGTGACGCCTCACGTTTCTGTCGCGCATGCGTCACGATGTCACGTGACTAGCCCGGTAATAACAAAGAGAGGGTAGCCGTATTCCCCTCAATTCCCCTGGTCTGGCGACACTGGCCGCGATAACTCTTCACGATGCAAATCCATAGATGCTCAAGAAAACGAGCGATCTGTTGAAATCATTCGCGAGGATTTCGAACGCACGGCAAGACATAGGAACTAAATATAAATTTATATTATTCACTAATAATTTTAATGTAATAAAAATAACACGTTAACCCTCATCCCCCCGTTCCTCGTATGACGACCCGAATCTGTTCCTCGGTGTCAAATTGACACGGGGGAGGATGAGGGTTATTACTCTTAAAGCATTTTAACTTACTAACTTACCAGAGTCGCCAGATAAGGGGAATTGACTCAAATTGAATGGAAAAAGTTACCGAAATTATAGAACACAAGCATCAGCAACGTATAATACAGTTTTATTTTGTCGCTAATTTTGTAAAAGCATTAACTAACACAATCTAGTAAACTTTTAATTCTATAAATAAACTATAAAATTTATTGACGACTTCTAGTTGCTAAAAATGATCGAAAATTGTTGATCGAGCTACGTTTAACATTCCTCCCATCAATCTTGAATACCATAATGGATCTTGTTTGAAAATTGTCGCGACAACGCCATCCTCGACTTTGCATTACCGTTTGAACAGAGCTCGGCTCGCATAAGCTCAAATCTTCCTCTCTGAAGTTCGCAAGCTTTCGCAAACATATTCTTCTCGCGGCAGCATCTTCGCCAAACACACAGCATAAATTTCCCTTCGCTTCTGCAGCGTTAGTTCCTTGCTGCAATTCGCATAATATACGTTACCGCAAATGCGCCTTTTCAACAACCGACGACGTCTCTGCCGTGTTCTGCTAACAGACTGCATATCTTGACACTTGAATTTACAGTCTTGTGTTGCATAAACTGTCGGGAAGAAAAATTATTTAACAATACACATTTACTGTTTCTATTCCGAGTACACCTATTAACAGGTAAATAACGAGGAAACGAATGGAATAATAAATTAATAGGTACAAATGAAAAGTATACATAATTAGCAGTATATACATATAATATAATAAGTATAGTATAATAGGCACAAAAAATGAATAGGTCATATACAAAATTATAAACATTCAAAAAATTTAAGGACATATTATATTTACACTGCGGAATTTATGCATTCCAAAAATGAGTGGATGAAATTTTAAACAAATTTTGGAATATGGAAATAATTAAAGAAACAATGAAATTTTTATTTGGCTCTTGTTTCTTGTAATTATTGAAGACAATTTCTGTTTTGCATTAACATACGTAGTCTATTTAAATTATTTACAACTTATTACAATGATTACAAGAGAAAGTAGATTTTCATTTAATTTATTTCCTACAATTCATGTAGACAATTTTTATTTTGTGTCTACTTATTATTTACACATTATCTCTACATTTTGGGCCTAAATCAGCGAACTTTTTAACAATAACTTGAATATGTCTTTCAAATATAGATTTAGGTACGGCTTCTCGAAATTAATATAAAATATTTGAGATCCCGTTAATAAAATTGAGTACAATTATATTAAACATTTCTGTGCGATGGAAGCAGCGTTCGATTGGCAAAAGCGTGTGTAACTAAAAAAAAGCGTGGTAATATGCTGCATAACGTTCTGAAAAATGTCTGCCGGAAGCATCGATCGGGAAGAAGTATCGGAACATGTAATCGTTCGAGCTCATATCATCCGCCCTTTTTTACCTCTTCCTATCTCTCTCTCTCTCTCTCTTTCCCTCTCTCTCCCTCTCTCTCTCTCTCTCTCTCTCTCTCTCTCTGTGTGTGTGTGTGTGTGTGTTTCTCTTCTCCTTCCGTTCTCTGTCTCCCTCTCTTCAGGGATTAATAATCTTCGGAAGTTGAGCGTAGGCACGGCGCAGTTATGACATATGAGAGACAAGAGCACTCATCTCGATCCCCTGACTGGCCTGCTTCCGATTTAAAATCAATGAAAGACATTCTGAATTTATAACTGGTAATATCGCTGTACACAGCCGAGTCGTGAAGGGGCGCAGGGGTGAAGGGCTGGGGAGTGGATGAGGTCTGGAAAATTAGGAATCACGTGTTCAAGTAAATTGGCAATTCCAGTAGCCGACTGGCGCCCAAACGTCAGGAGCCAAGGGTTCGAGGCCGATCGATCCAACCAATTGACGACACTCTATTCAATGACTGCGCGCGATGACTTACGACGCAGATCAAACCTTGTTTCAACAAGTAATCGGTATTAGACGCAATTACCGACCATCTTGATTGCACGACCGACCGTTGTTTTAGTGACCCGGTATATTTTCAAAACTGTCCTTTAACTCACGGCCCTGAAATGAAGGAAACAGAGTTTTACGTAATTTCTTTGGAAAGAGTCAAGGTGACCTCAGCTTTTTATCGAAAAAAAATTCTCTCGGAATTATTATTATTGCACTTCATTTCTATCAAAGTACCGAATAACCTTTATTCGACACATTTTTTCGAAACATTTAGAGCATTCATTGCGAAAGTAATCTGTGGAAAATGTGTAATGCAGTAAAATATTTCACAATTTCTCAATTTACGGGTAAGTTTCTTAATATGTGATTTATGATTCTGATTACGTATGCTATGATCACGTAACTGTGAAATATCTTGTATTCCCAGTTAATGAAAGAATAATATCGGTCATTTAAACAACACTGACGAGTACAATCTCAAACAATCAACCCTATGACAAATGAGTCTCGTTAGAGGAACAGTCTGAACGTACAGAACACTTAATCTTCATCTTTAGCTTGAGTTCTGGTTCCGATTAATCATGTTGTCTGACAAGAGAAAGAAACGAAAGTGTTAATATGCGAAAATTACCTGCGGCGTATTGGAAATGAATTCGCGCGCGAGCAAATCAAACTAAAAAGTATCAAGGAAAATGTTTTGATTATTATATTCAGTATAGAAGTTTAATATGAAAATTTAATCGTGTCCGGTGTGTAGGTAATCTTAGATGAGTTCGAAAGCTTTAAAGTATTAGACATTACTATAATTACACTTGACATTAAATTATAATATTCTAATCTTTCAAAAATTATAAATGTGGTATCCTATTTATTTATTATTATTTTTATTATTGATTAATATGTCATTTATTTTCATTTTATCAGTAATATTTATTATCAATTATATTTATTTATTATTTCATAAAATAATTGTTATAGTTTTCTTCTATAATATAATTTTATTTTATAATATAATTTTATTCTATAATATAATTTTCCGTGCTGTTTATAATTAGATGCCACGTTGTTGCAACATTTTCCACGCCGTCTTCATAAAATTAATGCCATATTGCAGAGATAAATTCTTTTGTTTTTGAGGTTGAAAACTGCAGCTTTAAATTTCTAGATAGATGAAAGGGGAAATGTACTACCCTTCCCGGAAAAGCACCACAAATTTCGAGTAGCTACATTGTGTAATTCCCCTGAAACTCGTAAAGTTCGCAATATCGTAAATGCAGTTCTTTTGAAGACATGTTTCCTCTAGTTGTCAGTGTTGATAAACTAATTACTGGATTTTCAGAACTCCACGTCGGCTTAGTACACCTCAAGTTAAAAAATGCAGAATGCTCATAAAATTGTTTGCAGAAACAATTTGTTTAAACAACGAGTTATCTAAATAACTCTTGCATTATAAATCAATAAAATCATTGCCTAAAAGGTGATAAAACGATAAATTATTTCTTGTAATTCATTCTGAATGACTATTGTAACACGTAATTAGAATATTATTTTGACTTACAGTTTTACATAATTATATTATATTTTCTACATTTTTTTTCTGATGTCTTTATAGATGATTCAATTTATAGCATTTCGACTAAAAATGTGTCCTCTGAAAAATATTCTAGAAAATAATGAAGGAATTATTACTTTTTTTGTTTAAATACTTTTTGGATCCACTGTATATGACATGCGTATTTTAGGTGGGTTTGTAAACGTTTATTGATTCTCATTTTATTTATTTCTACTGCAATGTAATATGCGATATGTAGCCGTTTTGCCATTTGATTCAATCTCATTTTATTTATTTCTACTGCAATGTAATACGCGATATGTAGCCGTTTTGCCATTTGAGTCAATCTCATTTTATTTATTTCTACTGCAATGTAATACGCGATATGTAGCCGTTTTGCCATTTGAGTCAATCTCATTTTATTTATTTTTACTGCAATGTAATACGCGACATGTAGCCGTTTTGCCACTGAAAATTCTGTCATCTGAACAATCGAATCCCCGTGTTAATTCAGATAGCAGAGGTTCCACAGCACTTGGAAGCAGAGTTGCCAGAAGAGGGGTGGGACCACGAATTGAGGGGAAAAACATACCACCTCCCTCGTGACCAGATCGTGGCCGCGGAAACATGGGGAATAGCGTCGTGAAGGGGAATGTAGAGTGGAAACGCAATTCTCAATCTGGCGAATCTGGTTGGCAGGAAGGAGGCGGAAAAGGAAAAGAGCAAGCACAAAGGAGACAAGATTTTCGTGCACAAAATTTGGATATACATAGACAAGGAACTGCAATTATGAAATTACGAAAAGGACGATGCCGCGGTACATCGACACCGGTTACAGTCAATTTAAATTACCAACCAGCTGACAAGAGCCGTAAATGCCTTGCATGCCGTTTAACCACACGGTCATTATGCTATATTACATCCAATTTCTCTTGTAATCACGTCAACACAGAGACACGCGAAATCTAATTTCGATGGCGCGGTGGTGGTGATGGTGTGGTGGTCTGATAACATATCAGCACACAAACTAGGCGATCAAATAGTTTCGGACGAAGTCGATATACGATTCCGTCACTGAAAGCAGAACCTAATTGTACGACGTCCCTTCTTGTCGTAACGAGATGCAGGTTTGTTCTGTTGTAAAAATACGAGCCTAGTCGAACGAACGAAACAAATGTCTCAAGCGCATTGCGGACCTATATGCAAAATAGAAACGTTTCGTATCGATTGCGAGAAACGAGAGCTAATAGAAAAGTGGTTATTTTAATAATACTGATGCGATCATAATATACACGGTAACCTAAAAATTCTGGTCTACGTAGCTCCCATATTGCAATTAATGGAGACCATAGATTGTTCGTATCACGTTTACCTTTGTTTCGCTAAAACGCGTAAATACGTTGTCTAATATTCTGATTCTGTTAAATCGAACATCGCCGATCCCGTTACGCGCCGATTAATCCGAAAACAATCTCCATCCGAAATGGCGAAAGTTCGCATTCCTGGAGTTTCATCCGGGGCTTTTAATCGTGGAAAATAATTCATGCCCCCCACCGCAACGAGAACGACAACGGGAAGCAGCAACAATAAAAGCAGCAGAAGTAACATTATTATGAAACGTCGACGCGAGTTCGCCGCAATTTAATGCCTCGTTCCGAAAACCGTCTAGAACCGACCGAGAGTTGTACCCGCCGCTCGTAGAAATTCCCGGAATTTATAATATTATTCGAGAGAAAATCCCGAATATTCGTCGCGTTCTCTGTTCCCGGTCGTGTTGTTCGTGATGTTCACAGTTGTAACCGGGGACATCCGTAACGGCTGTTGAAAATATCGCGAAGGAACGGCGGCGGTGGCCGCGGCGCCTGGGAGAAGGCGCCGACTTCCGGTGAAATTGCCTCCCGTCAGAATTTCCCTGTTAACCCGCATTCTGACCCGCTGGCACGCGGGACCCGCCGTGAAAAATCGCGCTACGCCCGTAAAAACAGTAAGAATTATCGGGGATTGTCGGAAAGTTGCGCGAGCTCTTTCCTAGCCGGCTCGTTACTTTTTCCAGCCCAAGCACGAAACCCTCTTCCGCAATCTCGACCAGCGTTCTACGAGCACAATAGAGACCTCCGGATCACCTAATATTTACCTAATCTGGTTCAACCTAATCTGGTTACCTAATCTGGTTCAATTTACCGAGTACCCATCGTTAATGAATTAGTAGGTTTTCCACTATTTCTATGGTAAGATTAGGTTCTCCTCTAATTCTATTATTAGATAACACGAGCATAGATTTCACCTGTGGAAACCAGAAATTTTTAACTGTTTTTATACATAATACATAAAACTAAAACCGTATGTTTTTGGTTAATTAATATTATACAAAAACTATGCAATAATGTCTGCCATTTCTTGAAGTGCTAGTAATTGCGTTGTTTATCCTATTCAGGAGTTAATAAAAATTTTGTGATTTCTCATTTCAAGATTCAAACATTTTTTTTCATTCAGTGATTCCGTGGTTGCTGTTTAAAGTATGTCTGGAGTGGCTAATACGTTTCCAATGAAAATAAAATTTGTGGCAAGCCAGACGGGCCAGAACAGCTTCTGTGTAGAATCGAATCGAAACGGTTGGGGGAACTCGTTAAACGATCGCGAGAATGGTCTAATAAAATTCAGATAGCGTCGCGGAGCGGCGCCTCTTAGAACGCCTCAGGAAATTTGAACGGCGCCGTGATTTCCCGCTTTCGTCGTTTAAGCTCTCAAGGTCTAGTCTAGGTAATTAGGATTCGCCGATTACACAACGACTCGTGAATCTCGGTAAATCCAACACGCCTTGATAAACCCTCCAACAGCTTTCGCTGCGTACCGTTCTCTAGTTTGACGAGGCATTGACGTTTGTTATTAACTCGTTCATCGCGCAAACAGTTCATTGATTCATAACAGCTTTTTTTATTGATAAAGAGATAAAAATAACATTTGCAAAGAATTCACCTTGTGATACCATTTATATTGCGTTAAAAACATTTGTTATGTCATCGCAAATAAAGGAGATATTTAGGTGGACCACCTTGTATACTATACATATGTAAATTTTTCTTTATTTTATCACGTAGAATCCTGCCGATTTGCGGCAGGGTATAAACCTTTGTGGAAAAATAACTATGTAAAATATTTTTCCCCACCGCTGTAATATTCGGTTTCCTCTGAAATTTTGTAAGAACGCGTTTCCCGCGGATTCCGCGCGCATCTTCTGAAAAGGATGTAAAACAGAAGAAGATCCGAAGCATTCGGCTGAAACGTTACCGAGCATCGAGCCGAGAAGTTTCAGGAGTCGGAAGAGGCTGCCGAATCTTCATAAAAGGAAGAGTCGGTGTTTCAGAAGAAGTCGGGGGGAGAGAGAGAGAGAGAGAGAGAGAGAGAGAGAGAGAGGGCGGAAAGTAAGAGAAAAGAAAGGAGGAATTTCGACGCTTGTCTTGCCACGCGTCCAAGAAGCTCCGTTCCCCCGTTGGTCTCGCTTGTCTCCCATCTGTCTCACCGCGTCTCCAGTTGTACGTTCTTTATTCAAGAGTCTCGATGGCACTCTCCCTTTGATATCTTTTGTTTGGGTGCCCTTGCCCTTGCCTAGGCGCGTGTTCACCCTCTAGCACCGTCTCTACTCTCTAGAACTCTCTCGAGAAGTGCCTACACCACCCTCTCGACGACAGGACAGGGATATATATTCACCCGAGCAATGCAGCGGCGTGCGTGCATACAGATGGAACGTCTTGCATTTTCACGAGTGCATTCGAGAGTGCAGCCTGTGGCGACGGGGGAGAATGAAGAGAGGCTCTCTCCCGCCAGCAAGCGCGCGCGAGCAAGCTGGCAAGGCCAAAAAACCAGACGGAAGCCTCGCCGCGAGAGACAAAGAGAGAGAGAGAGAGTGAGAAGGGACGTTATTGTAAAGCTATGACACAGCAGTTTTCTGATAAACGAGAAACCTCGAGGACTATCTTCCTGTGCTACGTACTTCTCTTCTGTTGTCGAATTTTACCTGCACCCGACGCGATACCTTTGATCGGAGACGTTTAATCCCTTAGGGGATGGACTCATTCGAAGCCGTCGGTTTTAGGCTATTTCGAGGATAAATAATTTTTAGGTTATTATTATATTGACGATTGTTATGCATTTACTTGCTGCTCACGCCCGTGCCCGTGGCATCCAGATCCCCGGCCAGCACCTCGAAATGGTATTACTATAGAAAAGTATGTATGTATATCCGTGGTTCCAAGGAAAACGTCACATGTCAGAATTTCGAAAAATTTGAGTTTACGCATTAATTGAGCTATAGAGTATAGGAGTTACGTATTTACCACAAAAAAGTCATGAAACCACGAAACATGATCGGCTTAGATTATTCGGCTGTTAGTGGTTCAATCAGAAGTTTTTTTAGCTAAAATAACACGCTTCGAGGAGAGCTTTAAGATGATTGCACCAAATTTTTTGTCAATCCTTCTTTTCCAAAGTTATCAAGGTCACCTTCAGCTCTTTATAGGTAAACCTACAATTTTTTTACATCCATCTTTCAGAGGATACTGAGACGAATTCAGCAAGAAAAGTGACCATCATTTTTCATGATGGAATTTCTTTTTTGAATGTTTTTCTATTGCATTTTGTAGCCAACTAATTAATAAAAAAAAAAAACAAAAATTAATTTTGTTCCAAACATTTCTTGTGTGGCTACCGAAAGTGCCTGAAAAATCGTGGCAACGGTTACACGGGACACCCTGTATACTTGATTGACACCTGTTAGTATAACGCTGTGTTGAGTATCTAATCGTTCAGATAAGTGGTTCACGTAATCGATGCACGTAATCGCTACGAATCGACCAGAAATTGTGTAACAGGTGTTGTTGCCTAGGTCAGCGAAGAAATCAAGAAATCTGAAAGGCGAAAGCGGATTTGCGCGACGAGCAAAAGACGAATCTCGCAACGACATCATCGTCGGATTTTCCTCTGAGAGGCGACCATGTCCCCGACTGCTTGCTCAAGAGCTTACAAGCTTTTACACGCGTTTACATAGGTAGCAGGTCACACAAAGATCGGACCGGGTCGCGTACTCTCTTTTGCACCCGGTATTTGCTCTCGGAACGATCTCTTTACCCTCGCACACCTTCATTATTCTATCAAAGACACAGACTGATAACCTTCAGTTAGCGGATCGCGCAACAACATCTATTTATCTTACTTTCTGCCTCTTGATGTGCCCGTTTATACAGGTGTTGCAGCTGTCTTCTGAAACGCTTGCACACGCATGAACTATGAGGTCTCTTGCTATCCAGAAAATTGAACATCTTGGTATGTATACAAATATTCATCATCTGCGCAATGGAAGAAAATTGACGAAAGACTCGATGTGTATATCTAAGACATTGTGTCATAAAAACTTTTAAATATTCCCCGGTCACATTGTGTGTCCTTACGTAAAGAATACAGTGGGTGATAGAGGTGGGCGGGTACCTGAGCCTCGGTTCGGGTTTTGATGACCCGGGTCGGGTTGAGTCGGGACCCGAAAATTCGCGATACTCAGGTACCCGGAAATTTTAGGTACTCGTTTCCGGATAGCCGAAGCCGATATCGGCTCGGGTTGTGCAAGGGTCGGGGTGGGAACCCAAAAATCTATGACATTCGAGTGCCCAAACAATATAAATATTGTTGCGGAGACTTCTGCTTCGCCTCGCCGGTGAACGCATATTTTACAAAAGACTAGATGGTAACACGACAAACACAACTATTTATTTATTGCGATGAACAGTTTGCGCTATCGCAGGTTTATGATATGTCTCCACTTTCTCTCTCTCTCTCTCTCTCTCTCAGAGCTCGAATCGATCTGTCTCTTTTCTGGACCAGGTAGGCGTGCGATAAGATGATTAGAACCAATTAGAAACATTTCCGAACAAGTTTCAGCGAGAATTTCGCGGCGGTCGGAATTTCCAGGCCTCGGTCTCGCGGTTTCGAAATTGTGAACCATTTCCACGGGCTTTTTTCCGACGCGCGTCCTAACACCGGTAACTAAAGCCATCGCTAACTTTTAATATCTCTCGCTAATGACCCTTTCACCGACGCTTAATCCGATTTCGCGTTTTTACACGGCACTCGTCTCTCATCTATGCGCACTCGAACGGTTAATTGAACTAATTGAACGAGATTCCATTGGACCGACGGAACATAATGTCGAACCGAAGCGTTTTTAACTCTTCGTCGACGCGGCTTTCATCCTATAAAACCGATTAAACGCGTACCTTTTGTCACGGCGATAAGTGTACCGCGCGCGCCGGTTATGCTCGCTCGTCCTACCTCCCGTGCCAATTTTTCTCTCGCTGGATCCTTCGACTTTTGTGTCCTGTCTTTTATCCTTGTGCCACCGTTCGGATTAATTAACGTAAAATAACTCGGAAGTTACAGTGACTCCCATTAATATATTCTTAAAAAAACGATAACGATTTTGATATTCGACCATACATAAATAGAGCCTTGTAACTGACTCCCAATAACGGAGCAGTAATAATGTGACTTTATTACTAACTAACGATATGCAACAAATAATAATTACACTGTCCAACAGCCAACAAATTTTTCGATTTTTACTATCCAATTCTTGTAGAGTTTTTTGCGCTGATTGCGAATCTGTCCTTAATTTTTCTCCTAGACGCACAGTTTTTGAGAAATTTGAGTTTGAAAAAAAAGACATACTTTTCACGTTTGAACAAATATCGTGGTGTTATTATAAAAGATATTGAATTGGTCTTTACAGCAAAAAATTCCTTAGACATTCCCGAATACGGTGATATCCAATATTAATACGTTATGATTGTTTAAACATGTTTAAACGATCATTAAAGACGGAGAGACACCACTTTTACACAAATTTTTGACGATATTTTTGAATTTATCTCAAAAAATAAGGGTTCAGCGGAACATCGAACTATACCACGCCATAGAGCAGTCTTTTATCTTGAGAAACCCCCCTTTGAAGTTTAAAACGTCAACGTTTTTACCGAACCAGAAAGCAAAATATCTTCGCCCGACATGAGCTGCCGCCAGTGGTGCTCTTCCACTAGCGCGGTCGTTCGACGGAATAAGGCGCGGCGTAACGGCGATGCAGGCGTGCAATTATGTTAGCTTATTTAAATGTTTATTTATAATTTTTATTACTCTATTCCCATTCTATTAACATATTTATTCTTTATTTATTAGTTTATAGTAAAAATAGGAATTTACCAGATAGGAAACATACCTAAAACTTCTTGACCAACGTTTATAACATGTTTCCGCTTCTGTTATTAAATTCCAACAATAGTCTGCAAGCATGGTTGTACTATCTTTTCCCAAGTATCTTGTCTCCATAACCAAAATGTCTTGATGGAACCTGTCACCGTGTTATATTTTTATATTTTTATTTTTCGTCGTTTTTCGTTTTGACGTTATAAACGTTAGTCAAGAAGAAAGAAGTTTTAGGTATGCTGTTTCCTATCTTGTAAATTCCTATTTTTACTATAAAATAATAAATAAAGAATAAATATGTTAATAGAATGGGAATAGAGTAATAAAAATAATAAATAAACATTTAAATATGCTAACATAATTGCACGCCTGCATCGCCGTTACGCCGCGCCGCGCCTTATTCCGTCGAACGACCGTGCTAGTGCAGGGACTTGTACCGGTACGTAAAATACCGGTATGATACCGGTATATGTATTTCGGTATTTCTGCCTAACCGTTCTAGAAACCGAAATATCGGAATACCGGTATGTCGTCATACCAGTATTTTCATATACCGGTATGACATCACACCGGTATACATAGTTGCATTCAGCGACTTATACCGGTACGTAAATACCGGTACGTAAAATACCGATATTGTACCGGTATGATACCGGTATCATATCGGTATTTGAGAAGGGAACGGGGCAAGAGGGCTATTCCACACAAATTCAATGTTTATCTGAAAACAGATAAATTCTTTATGGTTGAGGCGTTACCTTTCCGAAGACGCGAGCGTGGAGTTCTAAAAACTCTTAGTTACCGCCTTATTTTGGCGTGGGTAGGAAATTCCAATCGCCTAATTTTTATGGTCACCGGCAGGATGGTCGCCACGTACAGAAAAGTGACTTTTTGACGTACCTGTCAAGCCCTAACGAGTTACGACTGACAGTTTTTATGATGGAGTAAATAGTCTTGTTACGCTCGTAAAAGTAATTTATGAAATAAAATAATTTTGCCATCCTGCAGACACCAGGGTAGGTTTTACTACTAAGCAATACTAATCATTGGAAAAACCGAAAAAATATCGGTATTTCAAAACTGTTACCGGTATAGTTCTGTTGGCCCATACCGGTATCAATATTATACGCCGTGCGACGTAATACGGGTATGAAAATTTTTCTGGTATTCGTGATACCGGTATAAAAACTTTACCGGTACTAAGTCCCTGTGTAATACCGGTATTAAGTCTTCCCTGGCTAGTGGAAGAGCACCACTGGCGGCAGCTTTTAGATATTTTGCTTTCTGGTTCGGTAAAAACGTTGACGTTTCCAACTTCAAAGGGGGGTTTCTCAAGATAAAAGTCTGCTCTATCGTGTGGTATAGTTCGATTTTCCGCTGAACCCTTATTTTCTGAGATAAATACAACAATATCGTCAAAAATTGGTGTCTCTCTGTCTTTGATGATCGTTTAAACATGTTTATACAATCATAATGTATTAATATTTAATATCACTGTATTCGGGAAAGTCTAAGGAATCTTTTGCTGTAAAGATCAATTCAATATCTTTTATAATAACATCACAATATTTGTTCAAAGTTGAAAAATATGTCTTTTTTCAAACTCAAACTAAAAAACTTTGCGTCTAGGAGAAAAATTAAGGACACATTCGGAATCAGCACAAAAAACTCTACAAGAATTGCATAGTGATAATCGAAATCCCTAAAAAAAGTTGAAATTTGTTGGACCGTGTTATTTACATTCTTTTTTCGCACGCGCCGATACACGCAGTGTTACCAGATTAGGGGAATTGATAGGAATTGAGGGGAATACAGTTACCCCCTCTGTGACTACCTAGTTACCCACGACCTAAACGCGGACGCACCGCGAATTGGGTGCGCCCATCATGCCACGTGACCGATCGGTGGGGGAAGTGTGGGCATACTCGCCGCCGGAAAACGGGGGAATAACGACGTAGAAGGAGAATGGTACATAGTATGAGAGATAAGCAGTGGCGAAACTACAAATTTTCGGTCCCCCCAAAAAATATAATTTTGTGCCTCCCCTATAATTTACTTTAAATTGGGGAGAATTGTAGTAAAATTACAAGAAAATGAATACAAACATTTTGGGCCCCCTCAGATTATGTCCATCCCCTCATTGTGGATCTAGAGATAAGTCTTCATATGTATTGCGACACTGGCTACACGCTCGTCGTAGCCTAATCTTACTTAAAACTATGTTCTCGCCTGCGCGTGACATCCTTCA
Source organism: Lasioglossum leucozonium (assembly GCA_028454225.1). Lineage (NCBI taxonomy): Eukaryota > Metazoa > Arthropoda > Insecta > Hymenoptera > Halictidae > Lasioglossum > Lasioglossum leucozonium. The sequence continues at coordinate 15,866,667 of CM052205.1, read as the reverse complement.
TTTACAATACAATTTTTATAGCAAATTCGAGTAAAAAAAGTTAAAAACACTATAGATATTAAACTTAGAAGCATCCAATGAAGCGATATTGTAAACGTATAAAAATCATTGAAATCAGAACGAAAATTCTATTTCGCTCCTGCCCCATGTATGTAATCGGTGCAAAAAATTCTAATTTTACAATAAATATCCGCAGATCAATAAGCACCGTGACTTCTCACAACGAGTACAATTTTGTTTATTTTCTACGCTCCGATCGCTCCGCCTATTAATTTCGTTTCAACTCTTTCAGACTGTCGAATAAATAAATTGCGATCGCGTATCGGTAATTTTAATTGGAAATTTTTCCCTATATTTTCATGTCGCGGCCAAACGAATATTCGTGCAGTTCGGTAATCGGTAACCAAGTTTCTTGGCCATTAATTTCGCACGTTTCTTGTTTTCTTCGACGTGAAACTCCATTGAACGTACCCCGGCTACGTGTTCGGCATTATTAAATTAATCGCGCCTCTGGAATTTAATAGTCGAAGTTTTCGAACGACCGTTACCGTGTCGAGAAACCCGATTTTCGTAGCCCCCCACCTCCCCTTCCCAGCTTTCTGCACTCATTTCATTCAATTTGGTCGGACGCCGAGGAACGCGACTGTCCTGCGATCGCTTTTAGCGCGCGGTGCAAATTTTCACCAAAACAGTGAGCGTCATTTCCACGAATTGGCATGGGGTACTGCAAAGCTAGCTGTTACAAAACAACCGAATCATGCAGATATTGACGGTACAGCCAGTAGTCGCCAAATGAGGGGAGGGAACACAAATTGAGGGGTATAAGTTACTCTCTCTCCCTCTCCCTCTCTCTCTCTCTCTCTCACTCTCTCTCTGCTAGTATCGGATTAGTTACGTGACATTGTGATACATGGATAACAGAGACGGAACGCATCACATTTCGGGGAAAATCTCGATAAAAAGTGTTCGTAACTATTTTTGGGCATGAGAAATAATAAATTAATAATAAATGATAAATTTTACATTTAAACTGAATATAAAATAAATTTAAAATGAAATATAATTCAATTTAAATTAGAAATACTAAAAAATAATTCCTTTTCATAAAACGTAACTACTTAATTTAAAAAATAATAATTTCATGTAATTTAAAATAAAATGAAATAAAAAGCTTATGTGGAATGGAAAAAAATGGAAATTTATTATATGCAGGTAACGTTTATTTACAGTTAAATTAAGCTTACTATATACTCAAAAAAGGTATATGCTATATGTATACAATTTCTTATCGAAATTTACAATAGTAAGGCTTCAACTTCTTTATCAAATGGTAGCTTGTTTTTTGTTTTTGGTTTCGAACGAAATTTATTCACATAAGGGTCCGACGAAACCGAATGGAAATTAAATATCTTCATTTGTGTTACTTCTTGAATTTTTGCGAGCGTGATCTCTTCTATAGAGTCGGTAGTCTTTATTTTTAATGTTACATATAAAACCCAGAGCCGCAGGTTGCCGCAGGTGTACCTTGGATTTATTGTTTACTTAGATACGTACAAACGGAAATTTATTAATAACATTGATCGCTGGGCAGTGGATTTTATGCATTTATGACAAAAATGAGTAGGTGTAATTTAAAACACTAAAAACATTAGAAGAAAATACTGTTACTAATACAATTCTTAGTAGAAAGTAATTAGAATAAATATACTGTTGTATTATGTTCAACTTATTAAACATATTAAGAAAGAAACTAAATTTCTATTTCACTTCAGTTTGTTGCAATTCAAAACATTTGTATTTCCCATAAAACTCCGTTGTCCATTTATCGATTTTTAAAATTTGTGCGAAACGCACAGAATCCACGCGGCATTTAATGAGTTAATTTCGAACGTTACGAACAATTTTCTCGAATGCTTTGACGCAGTTTCGACAAACAAGTGCCCATTAATTTGTTTACACCGTTCGCGCGATGACCATTTAGGCTGGCCAGGGTCGAATTAGTTGGACGGTGACAATTGTTAGAGCCCGCAGCATCTATCACAATGCGCTCCAGCCGATGTTTTGTTTCGTTTAGTTCCGCTGACTCGACTCGACTCGTCCAATAGAGTTTTATTGTACGATTTGTACGGCAATCGGTCAAAGTCGTTTTTGAAGCGAGCGTGTGTTTATCCGTTTACAAGAAAAATATCGCAAGTTCTCGAGACAGGAACGGTGCTGCGCGGCGCGGCACGTGTTCCGAACTTCGGAAAACTCGAGTTTCCCCGAGTGCCGGCACATGCTTCTCGCAATGAAATAAACAAGTTCGGTCGAACGGAAGAAAAGTTCAATGGAAAAGTTGAAAGAACTAACGTGTTATCTGAACGGATAAATCGACACAATGGTTGTTCCGCGTAGTCGGGAGACAGGCCATTCAAACTATCGATAGAGTTGCCGGCAATTCTAGTTTCTAGGCTAGCTACTATTTTTACGTCGAGCTTCTTCGTTTCTAGGGACAGAATAATTTAACTGATTCCCAGATCAGAAATACATGTGTGTACAGTAAGGTCATTTAGGTTAGGGTTATTTACTCTTGAGGAAAAACTTTTTCAAAATTTTTCTGCCTCCCCCCTTCTCGGATTCTTCTAATTGATGAAATAATTTTAAATGTTGTTCGAATTGATAATAAAAATTTATAGATGTACTGTACATAACATTATATACAAATCTTAACATAATGACAATAATGATTTTGCGCGATATTTACTGATAGAGCGAGGTTAGGACCGCTCTAGTGCGACCCACCTGCCCTCTTCACGTGGGCAAGGTTTGGCATGGATTTGGCAATGGATTTGCCAAGGATTTGGCACGGATTTGCGATTGCAAACTATCCACTCAAATACCGAGCCTAATGCGGAAACAGATAGATGAGAATTTGTCAAATAAATTAATTAAACTGTCATAAAATCGTCATTTTTTTTAAATATCTTCTAAATTATTGACTGTATCGAAAAATATGTTAAACGCAACCTGTAGATCTTGACAAGCTGCGTCTTTCATGTCATATTACTTTTTTCGTAAGGTGGATGCGTAGAGGAGAGTGTAAGTATTTGCGGATGTGTGATTTAAATTGTAAATGATCGTCACATTAGACCTATCATATCTCTTAAAAAAATGATTTTTTTACATAAGTGGGTTAACACATTCTTGTAAAGAATATCAAGATGCATTAAGTGGTGAAATAAATAATACATGTTTTTATTTTTAAAAAAGTGAATGACCTTTATGTGACCTCCACGTGTCTAAAATAGCTGTGACTATAAATCGTGACGTAACGATTACGGATTGCCCTTCAAAACTTGATTAGAATCATTAGAGCTTTTTCAGAGATTAGGCGAACGTTTATGCGTTCGACAGTGATGCCAATTTTTAAAATAACAATGAAGAGGATCCAACAACGAGGAGAAAACGCGCGTTGAAAGGGTTAAGATTAGTTCGGTGGACGCGCGTATCGATCCCGCGGGGAATAATAAATCGTCGCGTCGCTTCGGCGGAATCATAGTAAATGATCACGTGACAGGTCGACGGGGTTCGTCTTCCGGCCAGTTAAATCTGTCGCAACGTGGCGACATCGATTCGATTTTCATCGCGGCGATCTCGCGATGGTGCGCGCGGCGCACATCACATTTCAGCTTCGGCTTGAACATCAGCCTTCAGCTTCAGCCCGAACGAATCCGGATTTTGTAAACCGTGTTCGTCATTTGCCGCGATGAAATCGGCCGGCTTGGTCAGTTTCCACGTAGCGGCGTTCAATCGGGTTTGCCGTAAAACCTGCCGGGAAATGCTAGACGAGGAGCCACAGATTTATGGGCAGCGCATGTCCCTGAATTTCGTTTTCTCTGCAATTTTACGGACAAAGCGAAGACTGATGCGCGTTAAAGACGATAAGCTGGAATTACCGTGGAGTTCAAGCGAATGTTATTCGCGGACCTCATTCCGCGTCCTGTGTTTTCAACCTTTGCGAGCTGTCGTTACGGTGCGCCGGTGTTCGTCCACTTAAAACATTTCGAAATATGCCGGTGAAATACTGGCATACGTGGAAACGCAACACGTGCAAACTACGGTAGCAATAAGCGGGGACAGATCTTTATGCAAATTCCCGTTCTCATGGATTGTTTTATGAACGCCGGCATGGCGGCAACGTTTCCTTCATAATTTCGACGACTTTTCGTGGTTAATCATACGTGGTTTTCTTACACAACACTTTTTACTTATTCTTTTTCAACGTAGAATCACCCTCTTTCAGCGGCCAATCATCCTGTCCACAGCGAATTAGGTGGAATTCACGCGGGATTCTAAATCCAGCTACACTCTGTGCACAAAGTTCCCCACCGTGAGAACCGTTTGTGAAAATGCATCGCAGCAGAGAGTTTCGCGGAATTTCTTCATCAATTCGAAATGGACGTGCCGGACCGCGCGGCAGGCTCGCCACTGTTTAGACTTTTAGACAATCGAGCGATCAAATAAATACCGTTAACGACTAACCGGATGCGAACGATTGTCCGTTAATTCGGTCAGAATTTCGCCAGCTGATATACGTCCGGTTCTTTTCGGGCTCGACCGCCGGGGAACGGCAATAAACTGCGAACGAATCGGCGAAGGAAATAAAAAGTGAACGTGTACGCGTGGCACGAACGTGTCCGAATTTCCCGATATCGGCGAAGTAAGCACGAAAGATTAATTCGTGGGGTCAGGAAAACGTTCTCGACAGAATCATCGATCGATCGAAGAGAAATCGAGAGAGAAAAAAGGAGATGGAGAGAGACAGAGAAAAAGAAAGCGAGGGGGTAGAAGAAGCTTGGCCCGGACTTTTCGTGGATTTATTTACCAGTGACAATAGAAACACGGAAAGGGGCTATCTCGGAAACGGAACTCCTTGCCGTCCTGGTCGTTTGGTGATCGATACCGTCTAGCATGAGAGGAGGCGATACCCTTTATCGAAGGAGATATTGTTCTTTATTGAACGACCGCCACACACATTTGCTTACACATCGTATCCACTGTCGCCAGATGAGGGGAGGGAGCACGAATCGAGGGGAAACAGTTACCCCTCTACGCCAGTACCGGTCGCATGCGCGACAGAGAAACGCGTCACGTGACCTCTGCGGAAGGGGAAGGTAGAGCGGGGAAACAAGTCCTGATCCGGCGACACCGGTCATATCTCACTTTAGCGACGACATCTAGTTTTCGAGACCTTTCGCTTATGGTCGCCGTAAAACGCATTGTGCGACACGGCTGCGAAAGCCATTCCACTGTACAGGCTGTCTTCTCGAAACTGTTACGAGCAAAGTTAGACAGGCTATGCTCGACCGAGGATTGTTTAATTTTTCAGGTGGACTCGTAACTTATAGAAATTAACTAGATGTGGTCCACTTTTTAAATAGTTACATCATTTCAAAGGGTGTACGGAGACTTTATTTTACCGAGTGTAGTTACGCCACTGGATGGGTCTAATGAACACTTGTGCAGAGTATCGTAAAAATCGCGGTGTATCAGTCATCGGGGTTCCCTTGTCAGTCTTGTTACTCTCCATTTCAGCGCGAATTCTTTTGCCGGCCAGCAGCGACTGAAAAGCGAAGAAAATACTGCCTGTAATATCACTGCATAATTGACCCGAGAGGAATGCACCAACATGAACCAATGTGCTAATTAATTCTATGCACTGTACCAATCGCGACCCGTGACCAGCATAACGCCCGCACGCTTATTACGAGCTACATGTAAACGTAATTATCGTGAAAAACTGCTACACGCGCATCTGCTACGAATTTACCAGTTCATTCCGCGGAGCATTTGCCGGGAAAAATATTTGCACACTCTACGGGAATTATAAATCAACGTGTTGGAAAATACAGGATTGGACACCTAAAGTCAGTCACCTAAATAACGCCTTCGGTGCGACGATATAAAACACTTTTTATATACAACGTATGTATTTCTTGTTCTGTCACTGTAATCATTTTATGACAAAGCTTTTTCCTTTCTGATTATTTTTTTATCAACTTTTATCAACATATTTGTGACATTTTTCTGATTAAAATGAGACCAAACACGATATAATTTGAACCACATTTACTTATTCAATTCACGATACAGTAGGACCTCGATTATCCGAACTGATGATATTTACATTGTCCATTACATGAATTCGTGTACACAGTTCTATGTAAAGCAACCCATGTAAGTTGAACACGATTTATTATATAAATTGATTAGTTCGGATAATGGAGGTTCCTCTACATCGTGATTTAAAAACTAGTGAAAATAAATCAAACTGTTTCGTGTTTGGTGCCAGTGTAATCACAAAAATGTCACGTATATTTCGGTAAAAGTTTCAGGAAAAAATCATTAACAATAACAATGTTATGTCACTATTAGTATGATAAATTCACAACGAGCTAAATACAGAATGCAGAATATAATATTTGAATTTCACACAGATTAACTACTACTGAAATTGAGAATATAATTGTTGAAAGAATTATTTCGTACATCAAGAATGAAAAATGAAATTTGTTATACATGTGTTCGACAACATGTGTCAAATGATTGAATTCGATTTAACACCAAATCAAGAATTTTATTGTCATGCCTTCGTTTTGCCGGACGTAAATGGTCATTGGTAACCACGGTGCTGTTAGTTTCCGGTTCGTTAAAAGTTTCAAGTGATGCATTTTAATATTTGCTCAACAAGTTATAACTTGTCTAGAGGACCGTGTATAGGTTAAGTAACAGCAAGAACGGCGTAAACTAGTGAAACAACTCGACAGTTCCTTACAACATCTCAAATGAGACACGAGACAGTTTCCCTACGGCAGAAGAATCGCTCTTTGAACTCGAAACATTTTGAAAAGTCCTGTTTCGAAACTGTCTGCGGATTTTTCTCGAAACGCAAGGTCAACTGCAATAGTCCACCCTGTATACTGTATAATTTGTATTGTACATGCTATATAAACCTTATATGGTTTAAGGCAATAAATAAATAATAATAATAAATTCGATTCTCTGTAATTTTGATATGGCAACGCATAATAGTAGCCATTCTTAGTGTTCGGTAGGTTTAGCGTTAAATTGGCAATTTTGTCGCTGAATTCACACTGACTTTTGAGGCCATAATTGACTGAAACGTGTAAAAGAAAAACCGATTCCTGGCTTCCGGCGTTAACGATGATGAAGGAAAATTCTCCGGGGGGAAGCTCGCGTAAAAATTAATTTAAAATGATGGTTGCGGTTTGACGTTACTGCGCCGGGTTTACGACTGTCTCCCAACAGTGTAAGGGTTTACGATCATATTGTTCGGCGAATCAACGATGGAAAGTGGAGCGTGCGGAACGCGGCCGTGTGCTTCCTGCACTTTATCGACTCCGGACCAATACGTTCTAATACTGTTCTTTTTTTTTAAATTGTCCAGCCCACACGGCGTCCGCGATTAAGTGTGGATGGGCCATTTCCTATGGGTTTCATGTTAAATAATGAATTCGTTCTAGCGGTTTGATTCGCTGATCTTCCAACAACCTTTAATGATATTATAAATGAACGTTAGCAAAAGTGTGTCCCTTGAACCCTTTACCTTAACTCTGAGGCTCTGTATTCCAAACTTTAGTTTTCCGACTGTTGAAAAGTTGGCCAAAACTATTTTAGCATTGTTTAAGCCTTGCATGCGTAATGTAGTGAGTCATTGGATTTGTCTTGACGGCAGCTACAATAATATTTAATTAAAAAAATACATAGTGGTATTTAAAATATTAAGTTGATCATAAGTTTTTATTGAAAAAGAAAGTTTTATAAATGTTTGTATCGGGATTTATTGTAGATGACTGAATACCGGTTAAATATTGTCGAAAAAATTTTTTCACCAGATTATCGGCTGTACCTGAAAAATCATGCTGACTATTGGGCATTTTCAATGTGACTTAACCTCGACGCACACTTACATACAGTCAGTCCCATAAGTATTCGTACGTTCTTTAAAATAAAATAACTTTTTTATAATTGTACCACGCGACCTGATTTTTTGTAAGCAAGTAGAAGCATTGGTTTACTAAATGCAATTGGTTACATGCAAAAATAAAAAAGAGGTTTTTTAAAACTTTTTTATTTGGGCCTTTAATGAAAATTTAAAATAGCGATATTTCAGAAACATGCGAAGAGAAAAATGAGTACAAAAGCCTTTAATTTGAATGTATGACAACGCTACATGAGTACATAAATAAAAAAAAAAACAAAACTGATAAACTATTGTTCACATATTCCAATAACTCAGACAATTAAAATTTGTCACCTTACGTAAGATTTGAAAAATCATATTATGGCGAACTTTTTGAGGCAAATACTTCACTCTGCATCGGTCTGTAATCCATTAAGAGGAAAGAGGATCCGAGTATGTGTTGCATAAATCGTATATGTATAATAGATCGGTAGACGCGATGAACGGTCTTTGTCAAAAGCAGGCTTTGTCGAAAACAGAATTCCCGGGGTTCGGTACTCCAATCCGTGGCTGTCACGGGCCGGTTCACTCGATCTGGGAGATTCTCCCACTGTCGAAGCTCATTGACACTGCAGGCACAGTGTTGAATGCCACTCAGCTACGGGACAGCTCTCTATAATCTGTCGATCACACGGGTTTCGGAGCAAAGCTTCGAGAGCTTTTTAGCTGTGACTCGAGTGATTGGATTCGTGATCGAGGGAACGTGAATGCCAACAGACGGAACAGAGGAGGGGAGATGGATTTTTATTCGACTGATTGTGAGTGCCGTTCTCATGATCTTAAGGACTCCTCTTCCACGTTCACGATCCAAAAATTATACGACTTTCTCGCATTTTTTAAAGATTTTTAATCCTTATGTCTATAAGCAAAAATTCACTACAGTCGCCACAGTGGTTCGAAATCGCCAAAACGTGGTTAAAAATCACTGTTTCAACTTCGTCCAATATTAACGTATTATTTTTAGCATTTTTTTCAAACAATAACCCCGAATTTCTGTAAATCAAGGTTAAATGGGTCACTATAAAATGAAACAATAGTTTATTCACGCTGCAGTGATTGTTTGATCGCCCGGCTGTAAATTCAATAAGCCAACCGGTAAAAAGTTGTAAACAAGAAATTTTAGTATTTTTTCTCTAATTCCGACCAATTAGAATTTTTCATTGCTCTAACTGCTCAAAAAAAAAAAAAAACGAAGTCGTATAGTCCAATATTGAAAAGTTGTACTTTTTTTTAAGAGTATCCGAATATTATTGTTAATCAATGTATCATTAAAATTGTTACGTTTATCATCGTATAATGCAGACCGCAAATGAGCACCGATTATTAGTACAATTAACGGTTGGGGCGTGTATTCGTGGGTGCAGGTGCGGTAATTAGCGTGCCTCTGATACGTGTAATCCAGTATTCTCGCGTGATTGATGCTCTGACGGCGCGGAACGTTGGAATTGAAAATTCGGACGATAAGTGCGACACGGGGAAATGTAATTATTGCAAGTTAGCGGGAGCTTAATTGCTTCGTCCGGGGCTTAGCAGACACTTGGATTTCCATGAATGAACGCCTGCTGCGGATACGCACGGAGACGACGGAGAAACGCTTGCTCATCGTCTTCATTTCGAATAATCAAATTGAGTCGCGTATAATTCGCGAAAATAGAAACCACTCATTGTCAGTTTACTATTACGGATTACTATTTTTATCTGCTACTGGTCGATGATCTGGCAATTTATGACAATCACATGTTTCGGCTTTCCGGCAGATTGGTACGTAGAGTCGCGATAAGTAACTGTTCGAAAAAGAAGTCTGTTCTTTTAACCCTTCGATGACCAACGAGGTCACTCGGGACCTTTGCCGTTTTCAATGTTGCGACATTTCAATACGGTTCGTTCGAACAGCCGCAGCCTCTGTGACTTCTATAAATGGAATGTCTAGAAGGGATTACAATCGGTTTCGGTACGATTCCGTAAATTTTTTCATCGTAATCTCGGGTTGAAGTCACTTATGGCGTCGACGACCAAGGTCCCTGTGGACCTTGTGGGGATTACTATGTAATTTGTTCTTGTTTTTTGGTTGTGCAGGTATTTTCATGTAATTTGTTCGTGTTTTATGGCTATGTGTAAGGAAGGGATCAAGAAAATATATTCAGACGCGTTGCGTGTATTTTTTATAACACCCTTTCGCGATTGCCTTTTTCCGTACGTCTGTACCTTCCTCTCCTTCCTTTCGTCTCCTACTTGACTTCTCTTTAGTTTCCTCTCCTATTTTCTCCAATTTATCTAACGAAATATATATCAACACACATTCTGCAACACTACACAAACGTAGGAACTTAACAAAACTATAATAACACCATTAAGGTAAAAAAAAAAACAATTCTACGCATTATATGCCATATTAATACAGAAGGCCTCTAGGGACATTGTTGGGCTACGACCGTTTAAACAATTGTTGGGCATCGGAGGGTTAAGGTCTGCGCATACTTGTCGGAGTTGTTTACTGTCTAATTCATAATCGACGCTCGACCTTTTCTCCGAACTTGGGAACTTTGTCCCGAACTTGAGATGCCCAGAGGAAAGAGGTACAGCGTGTCGTCCACAACATTTTTTACAGAACTGCAACGAACCAAAACGTTCAGAACCTCCGCCGTGTTGACTTGAGGTGTTTGACGAATTGTTACACCGTACAAATTGTCAGATGATATTCTTTCTTTCTTGTTAACGTAGTAATAAATTATTATTTCGTTTGTTATAACGTTTAAAAAAATTCCTTACCGGCGTATTTCCCACCTATTATCACGACGGACGCTGAAACTTATAGTCAATTTTTCATTAAATAATACTCTATGTTAAACTCTGCTTACCAGTTGTGTCGAACGAAACATTTTTTAAAAAATTAGTTTAACCACTAAATACAGTCGAAATTATATCGTGTTTAATATCATTTTAATCATAAAAATTCCAGAAATAAGTTGGCGAAAGTTCCATAAAAATATAATTAAAAATAAAAAAGTTTTGTAATTGGATTGGTAGTGGTTTCAGTGTCGAGCTTCTTGGTCCCTCCCTTATTGTAGGTACTGATAATTTGCCGCGAAAAGTGTGGAGGCCCTAAAAACCTTTTTTCTGCCATGCACAGCAGGGGAATAGGCTGGTGCCTAAGATATATGGCCCGTTCGCTAGCTCAGAAAAATATTGCGTCCGCAAGCTTCAGAAAGTTCGGTTAAAGACCCTAAGAAGACAGCACCCGGGTAGCTATACCGATTTCTAACCGTCTGAACTACAAGTATGCGCAGTCCCTTACCCAGCAAAAGGTAAATATGTCAGATACGCGTTGCGTTTATGAGTCTCTATTGTCTTATACCTCCCTTAACAAAACTTTCTAAAAGAAGGACAGACGATGTTTCCCCACGTGATCGCCATAAATTCTAGTCTTTTACAGCGGTCCCTCTCGTGTCTTGCTTTTGTCTGACCACCGCGTCGTTCGATGTGCATAATGCCCTCCATAAACTCTTCAGAAAAATCTGGCGTAAAGTCAGTGTCGTTCGAACCGCGGTAGAGAGAACATCTCTAAAGAAGTGTCGACTCGAAGCTCACGGTTGTTATCTCCCACCAGCTGTGCAGTTCGTTGACCTGACCGTACGTCCCTTAGCTCTCGACACTGCCGTATACCTGAAGTCAGCTGTGCCGTTCATCTCCAAATGGCCCAGTGACTCACATTTCGATGCAGCAACTGCATTTACGGCTGAATAAGTGAGTTGTAATTAAATTAATTTCCGCGCCTTCTCTTGTTCAGTACAACTTCACCGCGGCGCGACATCAACGCTACGCTCAGTGAAACCTGCCGCCGAGCAGGATTCTTCCCCGCCATCGCGCGCCAAGTCCAGTTTCTGTTAATTTCGTGTTTTTCGTTAATAACTCCTTAACAATGCCAAGGCGGATATTTTTGCAAAGGAAAATGTTGCTTCAAATCACCCCAGGAACCTCCCATTTCCGGGAGCTGTAGGAATTTTGAGACACCTGTATACAGGGTGAATTCGATAAAGCAGGATACCTAAATATGTATCTCCGTTACTTTTCGTTGGACAAAACAACTACGTACGACAAAGTTATACTGTTTGAAGGGATACTGTCTCAAGGGATGTATTTTTGAATATTTGGCGCAACAGAAATACATCAAACGAATCTTACACGTTGAATTTTATTTATACCATTTTTCTGGGTTGAAGGTCATATTGTGTTACATGCATGAATTCGTTATTTTGTCAGCTACAACATTACGTTAACGAAAATATATCATTCCATTTAAAAAAACATCGATAACCTTGAAATCTCGTAAAAATGACCTTGAAATTTTTTTTCCCTTACACCGTTATATGTGGCCCTTCAAACAGTGTAACTTTGTCCTACGAAGTTTTTTTGTACAACGAAAAGTAACGAAGATATTTAGGTGTTCTGCTTTATCGAATTCACCCTGTATATAGGATATATGTATACAGGGTGTCCCAAAACTCATGTTAATGCCGAAAATGTGAGGTTCCTTGGGTCATTTGAAGCGACATTTTCCTTTACAAAAATTGCGACTGCGGCTTTGTTTAGGAGATATTAACGAAAAACACGGACCAATCAGAGCGCGAGTTGGACCGGCGAGCCGACAGGCGAGCGTTGTCGAACGAATCACGACGCTCGCC